>JAVSBS010005682.1:0-20644 GCA_033124195.1 Coracias cyanogaster | reverse complement strand
GCTGCCCAGAGAGGTTGTGGAGTCTCCTTCTCTGGAGAGATTCCAAATGCGCCTGGACACGATCCTGGGCCCCCTGCCCTGGGTGAGCTGCTGGAGCAGGGGGTTGGACGAGATGATCTCCAGAGGTCCCTTCCAACCCCCACCATGCTGGAATTCTGTGAGATGTGTTGGTGTGTAATTGCCCTTTGCAATTTGTCTTGGAAATGCTCATCTGTCCTTTTTTTCCCTCAAGGTTGTCCTTGTCACTGACGGCTGCTTGGGGATCGGCAGAGGCTCCCTCCGGCACTCGCTAGCTACTCACAACCAGCGAAGCGAAAGCAACCGCTTTCCGCTGCCTTTCCCGTTCCCCTCCAAGTTGTACGTCATGTGCATGGCAAACCTCGAAGAGGTGATCACTTTAACACATACCTTCCTCTTTGTTGCATTGGATAGTTGCTTAGTTTTAAAGTTTAGTTGACATTCCCGTGCTTAGTGTTAGTTATTTGAAGTGTAACTGTAGTTTCTTTTACAAAGTTTATTATTGCACTATTACTGCTACTGCATTAGTATCACAATCTTTATAAATCCTCTCAGTTTCTCCACAGAGGATGTTACGCAATTTTTATTTCTCTGTTTGTATTCTTACCTTTACTGCATTAATTACATTGAACTCTTTGGGGGGCTTTTCTTAACCTGCAATTAAATTATTGAATAAATTGCTTTTATGGCAAAGATGCCCAACACTTGGATCAACAATAGCCTTACGTAGAAAGGTGAGTGAGCAAAATTCCAAAGTCTCCAAAGCCAACGTTCAAACCAACTGCCCTTAGTTTTGAAGGAAGGGTGACCATTTTCTTTCTCTTTGGGTACCTTTGAAAATCTCCGTTCCAGCTTTAAAAATCTTCACAGCAGTTAGAATTCGGTTGAATAAAAGATGTTAAAAAAGAAGCCTGTATAGACTAAAGTCCCTTAGGTTAGGTTTTATTAATAGTATTGCTTTTGACTTGACACCGATACTCTTCTGTCTATCACAGAAGGATTTTGTACTTAGCCATGCAATAGATATTTCAGCTTCAAGGTCTCCAACAAGGATGATCCTCAC
The DNA here is from genome assembly GCA_033124195.1 of Coracias cyanogaster. NCBI lineage: Eukaryota > Metazoa > Chordata > Aves > Coraciiformes > Coraciidae > Coracias > Coracias cyanogaster. The sequence continues at coordinate 19,563 of JAVSBS010005682.1, read as the reverse complement.
GATTAAGCTGATGGATTGAAGCATTATTTACACATCAGAATAACAGGGAAAACGGTTAGATCTTCCACTGCTGATAAGTTTAGCTGTTTTCACACACGTTTGCTAAGAACTCCTCAAAAAGACTTGTATCTGCCTTCCCTCCTAAAAATTACATTATCCCGAAGGAGCTGGAAGCTTGGCATTGGCAATAAAATGTTACACTACTTGAAGCTCTTGAAGACTGAGAGCTTCTGGGACTTTGAGTTGCTTGAACCTGCTTTTGAAGCAGAACCTAACATGATACAGCGATGTATTGGGAGCTGGATTCGGTGATCATTACGGGTCCCTTCCAACGTGAGATACTCTGTGATTATTTGTTACCAGGCCAAATGCTGCATCTGGTCTCCTATAAAAGCAACATACGGAGCACATTTCCCGGGAGACCAAGAATATTGGTTTATTCAGAAAGCAGTGAGCTAACAAAAAATCATGGTAGCATCCAGTCAGATGCTTTTTTGCTCTGTTGTGCCTATTTTCTGAAAACGTACTGGTTAATAAAAAGAAGACTCAACAAAAACGTTTCACTTTATTTTGTTTTACAGCTTCAAAGCACAGACTCCTTGGACTGCCTGGAGCGGCTCATAGATTTAAACAATGGGGAAGGGCAAATTTTCACCATCGACGGACCCCTTTGCCTGAAGAATGTACAGTCGATGTTTGGGTCAGTAGACTGGTAGATAATGTGCCTTTGTGAAGCTTTCCAGTTAGTATCTGTAAAGGAAAATAGACGTAAGAAGTAATCTGATGCTATGAGATACATATATCTCATGATATGAGGTGCTCTCATTAAACTTTTATCCTTTAGTTTACGATCTTGTTAACTGTATTTTCATCTTGACCCTCACTGGGTAAGGTCAATATTTATTTTAATCATTGTGTAACCAAATCATAGCATCTGTTTGTGATTGGCAAGATAGGAGATACTAAATTCCACAGTTATTGTTAGTTTGCCATGGGTGTGATGATACGCTGCTTGGTTTTGTAATTCAGCAATGCTAGAACTACTGAATTAATGGTAGCTTAAAAAGTTTTGGGAGCTAAGTTATGTTCTTTAGATGAACTATTTTCATTTGATATGCATTTTGTTTTCCTTAATAATAACTGATCGTGTTCTAGAAAGCTCATAGACCTGGCTTATACACCATTCCATGCTGTTCTCAAATGTGGCCACTTAACATCTGATGTGCAAGTATTTCCCAGACCAGAACCTTTCATTATAGATGAGGAAATAGACCCCATTCCTAAAGCAATTAATACAGGTAACGCATCTTTGATTGTTTTTTTTAATTTAAATCCATTTGATTTCTACCTTTTCACTACCACCTCTTACCCTGTATAGTTAACTGTTTAATTCGCTTTCTCTCTGCAAGGATCAATTGCTAACTGGGTAATTTTTTGGCGTTTGTGGCACCAGGGACAAGAACATCAGCCTGTTTCAGGCACGTGTACCTGGTGAAAGGGCTGGAGTAGGGCAGAGGTGATTTCAAAGCTCGGGGTGACAACTTCTAAGGGCAAGGACTGTGAGAAACGGCCACAGACTGCTTTCCATGAATACCCTCATAAGCTTCATGGAGGATAGGAGAGGTGTATTGGGGAAAGGGCTGCATTTTTTATTAGAGTTCCCTTTATCAGAAAGACTCTGTATTATCAGGTGAGACAACCTAGCATCTTTCTGGAGGTTTCTTCAAGGAATCCACTAGGAGTGGAGTCGAGAAGAACTGGTGAGGCAGCACAAGTAAAGGTTGAGATTTATGAAATCTCAGTGTATGAAATCAGATTTATAGTTTATCTGTCGTCCTGGCACTTCTTATATTTTTAAAAACGACCGTGCAAAGGAAACCTTTCTCAGCCCTCCCGTTAGTGGACGCTGCACCCACGAGCAGCAGGTTGCTGGAGGTGGCGTGTGCCCGTGACTTGCGAATGGCTGGGTGCGCTTCTCGGAGAGAATTCCCTGAACTTCACGGCTTTGCTTTAAGAATTAAGTTTGAGCCGTAGCATCAAAATTGCTCTCAGCTCCTCAACAGCGCATTCGGCCACATAGGTTTTGTTCTTTTCAGTCGGGCAGTAGAGTGCTGTGGCTCTTGAGCTCAAGCTTGGCTCCCTCTGTGACACCCTCGGGGTGGCAAACGCTGCCAGGGAGCTGCTGGGAGTTCCCGCTGGCGCTGCGCTATTTGGGAAGTGCAGAGGGTGACTTGGTTACAGCACATGCCCACGTGTCCTTCCAGATAATTTCTTTTTCGTGAGTTTCTAGCTCTACTGGCAATTTCGTTTCCTGGATCTGTCCTGTGGACTTCCTTTTTTTTAATGTCTTCATCAACAAAACACGCACAGCTTGCATGTGAATAAGGACACAATAGTGGTAAAATCTTGCAAGGAAGTGAACTACAACCCATAAATTACTGCCACCACAACGGCCTTGATTTGTTTGGGTTTTTTTATATCTTGCCAGAGAAAAAATATTTCTCAGCTGGGGTGCGATCCCTTCTTATTTGTATCTGGATGCCGTTTAAATGAGTGCGTCTGTACCAAAATAGCAAAAGCAAAGCGAAAGAACGTGCAGCATGTCTCGATGAGGGAGGCTTCATGTGCATTCACTCTTAGAGTTCCTCCTGTCATTCCAAAGATGAGAATTTGGCATCAAGATTGTATTCTGTGTGCATTAAAATGCAGCGTATGGTGTGTCCAGCCCCTGAGTTCCTCTGTGGCTTTATTCAAGTGTTTGTTGTTCAGCTATGAGAAAAATCAATTGAGTTGCTTTTGCTTGGGCTGTCAAGAAGATCGCTCCCCAGTTCCAGCTGCAGTACGGGTCAGAAGTGTGTTGAATTTCCAACACATACGGACCTGTGTGCTTAGCTAGAGCATGATTTGTGTCACCACACTCCATGTAGAGAAGAGCTGACAAAGCAAGGACTCTCTGCACCTCTGCCAGCCTAGAGCTGGCCAAAGGCTCGTCCTGAGCCACACACCAAACCTTCACAGGGCTGGGAGACAGGAACCTGCTGCGGTATTTCTTAAAGTGGGACAGGGCTGAGCATGAAGGACATGACTACCTCAACCTTTCATCAGGAAACGCCCACAACTCTACATTTCAACTTCCAGTGAGCGTATAAAACTCAAGAACCACAACTCAGCCTTCCCGATTCTGGGAACGTGCCCCATTGGGGCAGAGAGTTGATGGCAATTCCTGCAGGTTCTGTGATGCCAGTTTGAAACCAGTAGATTTGATTTAATCCTTTGTTGTCTCTCCTGTTGAATTTATAAAAATGGCAGTGGTTTGGGGACAGTTTTAAAAACAATATGCACAAGCCTGTATTTGTCTAGCAGCACAGTTCGTGGACAGCAGTATGTCTGCGATGAAAGTTATGTTCTCATCTTAAAATGTGGTATTAAGTGGGAGTGTTTGTTACCTTATTAAGAGTCAAGGCTGGGGCTCTGTTGTGCTACCTCTGGTCCCTGCTGCAGAAAACGCAGTGGTGTAAGCAATGATCATGTTAAATTAACTCTGAATACATTTCAGCCATTTCCAAATCGGACTTAAACCTGTCGTCTCCCTGCAGATCTAGAGATTGTTGGGTTTGTAGATATAGCTGACATCTCTAGCCCTCCTGTGCTGTCCAGGCACTTGGTACTGCCCATTGCACTTAACAGAGGTGAGCAAATTTTGTTTCTTTTAGCAAAAACTGCTTTAGGCTTCCCTTGTAATGTCTGCGGTGGTTTAGACTAGAAGCACAGGTTTGATACTTCATCAAAATGCCAGATGTCTCCAAAGACACGTTTGTGTCGTTACATTAAAATTAAAACCTTGAACGCAAGCTCTTTCTTTTTTTTTTTGCATACTGCGCTCTTCAGAAATCTCATAGAGGGAACAGTGGGAATAGTTTGTGTAGGAGCTGTTCGTTCTACAGAAAATATGATTAATTAACTCTTGCATGGCATAAAATACAGGGTGGTGCCATGGAACGAGTCTGTTTGAATTTATTCTTATGTTGTCTGTTTGCTTTTATTCTCCCCCAGAAGGTGATGAGGTGGGACCTGGGATCACAGATGACACTGAAGATGAGAATTCAGCTAATCAGATTGCCGGGAAAATCCCCAATTTCTGTGTTTTATTACACGGCAGCCTGAAAGTGGAAGGCATGGTGGCTGTCGTCCAGTTGGGGTATGGAGCTGGATGTCTGCCTGAAAAATCTCTTACTTTGCTCATTTAGGCTTTATTTATAAATTACGCTTATTTATAGCTGTATTCTGTACAGAACTCTGCACTACTAGACAAAGCTGTGGATTTTTAATTGTGGATATATTTCTGCCAGTATAAATTGCAAATAGTGAGCCTCTACGCAGTGGGAGGGAGGCAAATTCTAGGCAAAGAGGGGTGGGAGATTTTCAGCCCTTTGGGATTTGCTCTTTTCCATAGGCCCGAGTGGTACGGAATGCTCTATTCCCAAGCTGACAGCAAGAAGAAATCAAACCTCATGATGTCGCTTTTTGAACCTGGGCCTGAGCCCCTTCCGTGGCTCGGGAAGATGGCACAGCTTGGACCCATTTCAGGTACTGGTCACACTTGTTAGAGTAACTCCGACACGTTCAGTGTTGCGTGGATGACCTTGCCAAGTCTTAGCTGCTGGGTCTGTTTATTTTCATAGAATCACAGAATGGTTTGGGTGGGAAGGGACCTTAAAGATCATCTTGTTCCACCCCCCCTGCCATGGCAGGGACACTTCCCGCTAGACCAGGTTGCTCAAGGCCCCGTCCAACCTGGTCTTGAACACATCCAGGGATGGAGCATCCACAACTTCCCTGGGCAACCTGGGCCAGCGTCTCACCACCCTCAGAGTGAAGAACTTCTTCCTTACATCTGATCTAAATCTCCTCCAGTTTGAAGCCATTACCCCTTGTCCTATCACTACAAGCCCTTGTAACAAGTCCCTCCCCAGCTTACTCGTAGGCCCCTTCAGATATTGGAAGGCCACAATAAACAGCCTTTTATTTTTTCTCCCAGATGCAAAAGAAAATCCTTACGGAGAAGATGACAATAAGAGTCCTTTCCCCTTGCAACCCAAGAACAAGCGCAGCTACGCACAGAACGTGACCGTTTGGATTAAACCAAGTGGCCTCCAGGTAATGATACAGGTTTTGGACACGATGCTTTCCTTAGATCAGCAGTTACCATCTCAGCAGCGAAGTGGAGTCTGTGTGTGTCCCGTCTGTTTAACGTTAATTGTTTTATTGCTTTCCTTTCATTTTTTACAAACGCCGCCTCTGTACAATGTCATGATTAAAATGCAATCAGAAAGCATAGCTTGTTTAATGAAAGCTGTGTCTCCAGTGTAGCATCTGGCCTAGCTTATTGGATTGAGGATAATTACCGTTTATGTTCCAGCCTTTGTGAGCTGCAGTCTTGTCAATGGTCAGGAAAATTTATCAACAAATATTTGAGGGTTTTTTCTGCAGCTTCCCCAGCAGTTGCCAAGATTTTTATTTTTTTCCTTTTTTTTTTTTTTTTCTTTTCTGCAGACAGATGTACAGAAGATCTTGAGGAATGCAAGGAAACTCCCTGAAAAAACTCAAACCTTCTATAAAGTGAGTAACATTTCAGGCTGGCCCAGGTTTGATCCGTAGAGATAGTGGGGACACGTAGTGTCTGTATCTGTGGTGGGTTGTGTGCGGTTTTGTAGAGCTCTGCAAAATCATCCGTAGTTCTGTGAAGGAAGAGACCTCCTGGGTCCGTTTTACAGACGAGTTACGGTGAGACAAAGGGATCTGGTGTCCTTGCCACCATGTTCCCTGGCTGGGGGGCATGGACGTGTCATGTTTACAGGTGGCCCTTGTGATCCCTGCTACTTCCATGGGGAACTTCTTTGCAGATTTTAGGCTGTTGTCCAGGCAAAACCAAACTGAGGCATCAGAAAGGAATAGGAGCATGGATGTCATCCCGAGTCTGAAAATGTCTCCATTTTTTCTACAGGTGAAGCAGAGAAAGACAGAATTCTGGGCACATTTGGCCATTTTGTAATAATCCATAATCTAGACTAGCTGGAGGTAATTGTTCCTAAATTTAGAGCTGAAGCAAGTTTGTTACTGTAGCCCCCAGAAATTAAGGAATGAAGACCCTGCCTAAACGCGTATAAGCACTCACCAGTTTATAGTGAAGGGAGAAATGGAGATTTATAGGAAGGGATGAAGGGAAGAACCTGTTTAATTGTGCCACTATCATCTTCAGCCATGAAGCACTTTTTATCTCCTGAGCAGCTGGGCAGTTTCCAGCAGCTGTAACCTGTACTCAGCTTATTTTCCTCAAAGTGACTAAGCTTGCCTTTAGAAAAAAGAAACCCCACGTTTTATGTAAAGGCTTATAGTGGCTTTAAAAGGCTTTTTTTTTCCTTCTTCCCAGGAACTTAATCGTTTACGAAAGGCAGCACTGGCCTTTGGTTTTCTGGACCTCTTGAAAGGCGTGGCGGACATGCTGGAGCGGGAGTGCACCCTGCTTCCCGACACGGCTCATCCCGACGCGGCCTTTCAGCTCACACACGCTGCTCAGCAGCTGAAAGTGGCAAGTACCGGAGCGTCGGAATATGCTGCCTATGATCATAACATTGCTCCCCTGCAGACGGACTTTTCCAGTAGCAGCACTGAAAGAATGTGAAGTCTTCATTGTGGGAACTGCCACAGGTTAAGACTCGAGCGGTTCAAATTTTCTTGTCCTGTTTACTTTCTGGGGCCTGTTTAATTACTGGGAACGGGTTCTCTAACCTGCCTCAGTGCTCCCTAAATCAATGTAGCTGGTTTGTGGTGGCTTTAATCAGACCTGGAAGCTGTGGAGAGTGTCCCAAAGTCTTCTACTGTGTTGGGTGATGGGTAGAAGTTATTTAGTACATGCAAGGAAAGAAAATGCCGTCTCAGGCAACAGACTGCTCCTGGCTTTTAGCCTCCCCAAAATGCAGTTACTACGTAACTGAACTCATTGGTAAAAGTATCCTGAAAGGCAGCTACTATAATTTATACACCCCCTTGCTTTCTCCAAAGAAAACATGTGAGAATCACTGTGCAAGATCAGATACCCAGCTAATTTCAGGGTGTTGTCATTAATTTTATGCCTGACGAAAGCCAGCCTGTGCTGCCCTAATAAGAGTTATCACTTGGCATTGCAGCACGTTTGCTTGTGAAAGCAAGGTGATCTGGTGAGACGTGTTTTTTATCTGTGTAATATTAATAAAGAGCAATTCTTCATTAAAATTTAAGTTGGGTTTGTTCCGTTCTCATAGCAGCTAGGGTCTGTTGCCTAAAACATTGACCTGGTGACGGCTCAGCTCCCAGATGTTTAATGACAAGAGTTTAATTAACTCGCATTCAGGGAAAGAACAAACTGAACCAAAGCCCAATTTGGTTGTAAATCTTTATTAATAGAAACACATTCTTTCTGAAGGACTAAAATTCAGTAGTGTAAGATCCATGACAGCTTGCACTAGGTACCACAATTTCACTCAGAAATACGATGTCATACATACAGATTTCATAACAGAAGTTTAAATGCCCAGTGGAGAAATTAAAGTATGAAAGTGATCCTTGCTGTTCCATCGCTCACCTAATTCAATCCTTTGACATACTTCAAACATAGGTACAGTGTGCACTAAGTGAAATATTGTCTGTAAATAATGCTCAGCTCTCCTGAGTGAAGTAAGCTGCACTCTGCTTTGAGCGGGAGTCTCACGTATCCCTGAAGAGAAGTTGCATCACAGCACAATTGGTGAAACGCAGCACGGAGCCTGTACCACTTCTTCGTTTAAACCCTCCTTACAACGCTATCTCCTTTCCTTTACAGTAACAATCATTGGTTCCGTATCACAAACAGTAAGCTGGTTCTTATCTTAATGCAGAAAATAATTTTCTATAGAGGATTCATAATTGTTTTACGGTAGAAAAAGATAAATAGTAACATGGCACTAAGCTAATCTCAACTTCAGTGCCTGCTGCGGATTGCTGGCTTTGCTGTGCGTTGCCCTGGGGGCAGCGGCACTTGTGAAGCAACTTGTTCCTAACCACACAACGGTTTAGAGTAAACTTTTTGTACGTTGGCTAAACTGGAGTAAGGAGGCCAGAGGGAGCTGGGATGAATTAGAGGAGGCTAAGTGTGAAGAAGGGCGTGTTGGAATTAAGTCAGCTGAAAGCAAGGTTTCCAGGTGAGATCGTAGATGACCTGGAATGTGGGGGGAGCTTCTTTTTTATTGTTGTTCAAAGCAAGCACAGAGGAAAGGCTCCCTTCAAAGCCTGTGTGGGATCTCCCGCCCTGAGATCTGATACACACTCTCTAAATAGAATCATAGAATAGAATCATTGAGGTCAGGAAAGACCTCTAGGATCATCTAGTCCAACCTTCTTCAAACATCTCCCTAAGATATACATAATACCTGGTTTATTTGACTCCCTACTCCATCCCACCAGGGGCCAGCCAGCAAAGCGTAGCACCAACTTCTCAGCTGCACCCCTAAATTTAAGTAGAAAAGCAATCTTTACTGCCTTTCTGAAGGCTTGAGATAGAGGAGCTACAGCCCTGCCAGGGATGATCAGAGGAGCCCCGGGTCCCCCATGACAGTTCCAACTTTTCCCCTTTGCATGGGTGGGATGGAGTTCTGCTGGGGTTGGTTTGCATGCGAGGAGAAAGCTGACACCTATGTTCCCTTTTGTTAGGTTTCAGCGCTTGCATTTCCAACCAGGAAGGTGTTTCTGACCGTGTCTCAGAACTCCTAACGACCGGGTAAAGCTGAGTTGCTACAGGAATGCTAGGATCCGCACAGCGCTCCTATTCTGTCAAGGCTAAACTAGGAACAGAGTAAGTTGGTAGCATTTAAATCAGCTTTAGCTACTTCCAGTCCTAATTCCACAGCACCACTCCGCTGCAGAACGGAAGCGGGGGTGCATGTGCTGGGAGCAAGTTTACCCCAACCGTTAATCAACACCCAAACCGTTCACAGTGGTCTCAGGCTCTGCTTCTCCTGCCACCAAGACGCTCCGTAGGGAAACAGCACGGGCCAGCTAATAGTATATCCTGACATCAGAAGCCCTATCTGCATGCAATAGTGAAAGAGCAAATATCCCATTAAAAGATAACCGCGAGTTCTACTGAGTGCTGCTCCGCTGCTTATAAGCGTGTCATATGCAGATAACAGGATTTCTTTCTAACATGGTGTTGACAGGATACAAATGTAAATGGTCAACGGTAAATGCCATGCATACGTGATTGGAAGGGAACAAAGTACAGTCTGGGGGAATGTTACCTGAACTCGCTAGGAAATGTAGCATGATCATTCAATTTTACAAAATTCTTTACATTACAGTGGGTAAAACCGTAAGAATTAGAGGCTTATCTTGTCGGTGAGATAAGTTAGGTAAGAAAGCGTTGCAGTCCTCCTTTACTTCATCTTTCTCTTCTTTGGTCCAAGGTGCTGTTTCCTTTGCTTGTAGAGATGACGGAAGTTTACAAATACTCCTGAAAAAGAAGGAAGTGTTTAGGTAGGACGTTATTGCATCTTTTTATTGGATTGGTCGATGTACCAAATTAAAAAAAAAAATAACAACAAACCCCAGCCAGCCAAACCACCACACAAAAAGAGTGATGGTTTAGGGGCGTGTACAGCACTGAAAGCCAACACAAGTTGTTTTCTTGCTGGGTGAGGCAGGAGCTGCTGCACAGGCTGTTTGGTACCAGGCTGCTCACAACATTGGTTTGTTGCTTTTTAAAAGTTGCAACACTGGCTGTGCAGAGCTGGGGAAAACAGGTATCAAACCAGTATTTCAGAGGGAAAACTCACTTAAAGATATTCTTTAAGCAGTGTCTGTGAAAGGGAGAAATCTAGTGAAAGTCCAGTGTAAAATTCTAGATTAGATTCTACTGAGTTGTGAGTCCATCTTAAAATTCTAGGTTAGATTCTACCGAGTTGTGAGTCCAGCTTCAAATTCTAGGTTAGATTCTACCGAGTTGTGGCTACCCAGACAAACTGTGTGTACATCCTGCAAAGTTAACTTATTTCTTTAAAGATCTAACACCAGAAACCAAGTATGTATTGAGCACCGTTCTTTAAATATACAACTATGTAGAGAGCCTTCTGTATTGTTTCCTGGAAAAACATGGCTTCATGTTGCATTTGTGATTATAATGCCGTTTAGTTAAACATTGCTTTAATCGGAAATTAGGTTTAAATTTCCACTGAATCATCCCAAAGCTCAAACGCCAGGTGAAACTAAGTATACTGAAGTTATAAATACATGTAAAAATTATTCTTTTAACCCAAGAGATCAGTAGATAATGCTGCTAACGTCACTGAAGGCTCCGTCTTGGGAGTCTAACCCGTGCTAATTGTAGGTGTGTTCCCCTCCACCACCGACAAATTTACATAAACAAGCAACAAAGATAACGATTAACCTCACACGATTTTGTGTTGCCAAGATCCCCAAGATGCAAGAATTTAGTTTTCTTCCCCAAAAAATGTACTTATTCAGAGGAAATGTGACCTTTTTATATCCATAGTGAGAAATACAATTAAGTATCTTACCTAAAAACAAGGCTATAAGGTATAGTTGAAGCAAAAATGAAAACTGGATGGTGACGTTCAGTGGATTTGGCAATCCCAGACTAAACTTCCCCGTTTCATTGAAGATTGGAATGGACTGAACGATAGCGACGGCTGAAAGCAGAAGGCCACCATCATTGTCAAACAGATGAAACACACAATTGCCCAGCCCACACCCAACTTTTCCAGGATATTCCCTTCTTAATTGCTAGCTCTCGTTAACTGTACCGCTTTTGAAGCTGTTTTTTCAACCGTGCATCACGATGGAAAGCTGAGGCAGCGGTGGAGCAGCTCAGCTATGAAAGTCTAAGCACGGTGAACTTGCCTGCTGAGACACTGTTCTCACACACAACCGTAGCCTGCAGGGCTCGTGCCGGCAGCATTTACCGTGGAGAAATGCCCAGAGCAATGAAACCGGCATTATCTTCCCTGTGCTTGGAGTTGGGCAATGCCCAAACCTGCTCCTGGGGCACAGAAACAGGTTCTGACAGGTCACAGATTACAACACGCTTCTTACAGCTAGAAGCTGAGTGGTGATAGGCTTCTTAAATAAACACAAATTTAAAATAATCCAGACCTGTTAAGACAGAAAAGGACACTGTAAAGGCCCTGCTCTGGAGGGGGTACGGCAAGATGAGGTGCCTGCTTCTTCCACAGAGCAGCCCCTCTCCAAGCACAAGGAAAGCAAAGCCCTGTTTGGCGAGCACCGCACTCGTCTCTATGCTGCTTTTGGGGGAAGGATCAGCCCCTGCCTGTCCTGTGCAATGATTTACAAGATAACATCAAGGTCTGTGAGCTGGAGTGAACCCAAGCCAGGTCCAGCAGACAAAAGCAAATACGCTGCTTTGGATCGGCAGAGGGAAGCGAGCGTTGTCGTCCTGTGCCGCTCGCATGCACTGCGGCACGCTCTTGTTCAAGTGACCTTTTGTTGCCTTCACTTCCCCCTCCAGTGCCCAAAAGGAAGCCTTCATTTCACATCAAATTAAAGAAAAATCTTTGATCCAGTTAAGACAAAACTACTTCCATTTGGTTCAGCTCAGAGCCAGAGTCTATTTATCTGGTTTTTTATTCTATTATGAAGTTCAGCAGGCAAAAACAAACAAACAAAGCATTGAGTTATTTGCCCAGCCTTAAATTCATTATTTATTAAACTGGCTTTTCTCACATACCTTCTGACAAGCCTCCTAAGGGGTAGAGAGGAATCCAGGCAGTGTAACGGAGCCAGGTTAGTGGTTTCCACTCAATCCCGATGCATGACAGCATGTAATATGGATACCTAAAGCCAATTCAGCGTGAAAACAAACACACCATTTACAATGGAAGCTGCTACTAGAATTAGTCTCGCCTGTATCTGCTGCATAATCAACATCATTCCCAGATGACACAAGAATACTGAAGAAATTGTTCCATACTATTATTACCCTGACCATACGGATTAAGGCAACTGCCTGGCTTGTCTAATAAACCTCTCAAAACACTTATTTTGAAAGAGAAACAGCATAGTGCAGCTCACTTAATGGAAATTCAAAGCAACGGAACCCTCAAGGTAAAAAGCAACAGGTTTCCCTGGATTCAGGGCAATATTCTGTTCAGACTCCAGCCTTGCTCCAGCTTTGGGCAGATGGAGCAACCTAGGAAGGCTGTGATAGTCCACGACTGAAGGAGATTCTACCCTCCTGGGCCAATGCTGCTCTTCCAAAAGGTACAGAGATAAAAATCTTCTTTAAAGAGTTCTTGGGCACAACCACATTGTTCTGTACACGCCTGCTAGAAGAAGAATCCCACCAACCTGAACAGCTCAATGATACTCCAGAAATAAAATATGAAGAACACTACAGGTTTGCTCTGCATTTCCTCTAAGCTTCCAAGGATGACAAACAAAACAAAGTTTCTTCCAAATGCCTGTTTAAGAAAAACAAAGTAACAGTCCCACTCATCAAAAGAAAGAGCAAGTCCTTGCTGTCAAAACCATGCAGGATATCTACTCCTGGCTTAACGGTTAGACTTGATGATCTTGAAGGTCTCTTTCAACTAGAATGATCTGATGATTCTCTTCACATATATGCTGAGCACATAATTAGCTCTGCAGCTGAGCTGTGACCTGCTGCTTACGAGCACACATTTAGCTCTGTATTTAGGTGCAATCCAAGGGCCTGGTCTTAAATGACTGCCATGGTTTCACTGGGACAGAATCACAGGCCAGCCATGGTCTCCAGGCCACCAGCAGTTTGGAGGCAGGCAGGGCAGCTGACCCAAATTAGCTACAGGTGTATCCCAGACCATAAATGTCATGCTCAGTAGGAAGGGGGAAGTTTGCTGAAGATGGGGGTCTTCTGCTTTGGCTTCAGCTGTGGTTTGGGCTTCTCCTGACCCTGCTCTTCATGCTCCTGAAGACAACCTTCCTGTTTCCTGGGACCACTGTACCTTGGCCAGGCTGAGTACAACTTTGTTTACTTTCTACTGGCATTGGTATTATTTTGGCCATTTCATTAAATCTGTTGATCGTCCCCATGTACTTGGCACTGGGGAAGCCACATCTCAAATCCTGGGTTCAGTTCTGGGCCCCTCACTGCAAGAAGGACGTTGAGGGGCTGCAGAGTGCCCAGAGAAGGGCAACGAAGCTGGGGAAGGGTCTAGAGCACAAGTGTGGTGAGGAGCAGCTGAGGGTTGTTGAGCCTGGAGCAAAGGAGGCTGAGGGGAGACCTTCTGGCTCTTGACAACTCCCTGAAAGGAGGCTGGAGCCAGGTAGGTGCTAGTCTGTTCTCCAAAGGAACAAGTGATAGGACAAGAGGCAAGTTGTGCCAGGAGAGGTTTAAGTTGGATACTAGGGAAAACTTCTTCCCTGAAGGGCTGTCAAGCACGGGAACAGGCTGCCCAGGGCAGTGGCTGAATCACCATCCCTGGAGTTGTTTAACAGTCGTGTAGATGTGGTGCTGAGGGACATGGTTTAGCAGCAGACTTGGTAAAATTAATGACTGGAGATGATGCTCTTAAAGGTCTTTTCCAGCCTAAATGATTATGTGAAAATCCTGTACTTTTTGTCAGCTTCTTGCTTTTGCTGTCCTGACCTACCTCACCTGGGTGATGGCAGAGGACAGCCTGCCACAGCCAAGATTTCTGCCTCTTCACTAATATATCCTCTAGTCCATTGCCGGTGAGGTTGTATCACTTATTTTAGGAGAGTCTCAACACTTGTGTGAAATAGAGATTTACTTTAAACACGATGGGGAGGGAGAAGAACCTGCAAATCTTACCTGTACTACAGCAGGTATCAGCGGTGATCTGACTAGTCCTATCAGTGCATTCATGATCTCCATTAATGCCAGGGTCTGACAGAAATACATCATGTCAGCAATAGTGTGAAATGTATCATAGAAGGAATCTGTAAGACACAGGAAACCGTGTTAAGAGAACAAATTAACTGCCACGTTCAGGAAGCTGGCACAGCAGCGTAGCTTCGGATAACAGGATTCTAAGTTGTATTTGAGAAAAAAAAGCATTACTTTTCTGTAATTATGTAACTTCTTTATAGGCCTTATTGGGAAGTCACAACAGTTAGGCCAGAAACTGCTCAAGTGCTCTCTCTGTTTCACAGAAAGATCAAGAGCTATTTCAGTAATTGCTTTACAAAAAAAAGCAATCGCGCTGAACCTTCATAGAATGAATTGTTCTTGCTTCAAAATATTCTGCCCGGCTCTGCTTTTGGCAGAGCACAAGTATCATTCATCGGAATACACAGTCGTGATCTACAAGAGGACGGTATTTTCCTATCCTTGACACTGCGATAGCTTTTGAGAGGCTTTTGTTGCGCTCTTCAGTGATGCATTCATGGGTTTGTTCCCTAAGTAAGTCTTCCTTTAGATTTCACCATTTAGAAAGTATCAAAAACTACACTAAAAAAAAAAAAAAACCAAAATACTGCCCGGACGTAAATAAAATAGTGCTTATTACTTGCCTTTTCCTAAGATGAACAGTCGTACTGTCATGTTGACAAAAATCCAAGAGAATCCCAAAAACTGTACAAGGTTATACATGACTAAGTAGCCCTTCTTCAGGTGTTTGAAAGCTAAAATCAATAAGAAACACATCAGATGAGCAGAGCCCAATGGTAACACTGCTGCAAAGAGGACAGACACAAACCAGGCGTTCTGTGAGAGCACAGTTCCCAAGAAAAAGGGAAGTTATTGATTGTGATAAAAGGGTGGCCGCGTGCTCTGAGTTCTGCCTGCTTTTCCCATCGTCTGCTAGAACTCAGCTCTTGGCAGTCAGATTTTTAGAATTCCTTGGAAGCTGCAGTCCATTTTTACTAAATTTCTTGAGTAGCTCACAAAGCAAAGATTCCCCTTTCCAGTCCAAATTACTCCATAACATTTGAGGTTTGTGTATAAGAGCGACAGCAGCTTTCTAAACCCCACCTTACACGCTACAGAGGTATGGTTACTTACGGTCTTTTGGGACTCTGGATTCTATTTTCATTTTGTTAATCTTTTCTTCTTCCTTAAGATGAAGGATAAGGTTTTAAAGACTGTTACTGTAATTAGCAAGTGATTTGTTAACTCTACTACTGCAAAGCTAGTGGGTTTAAAACTCGACTAAGCAGCCAGTTGCTAGAGGGTTTGAATTTTCTCCTGCATAAAACAGCACATTCATCATCCAGAACTTCTGGTACAGTAAAAACCAGAGGGTGTTAACTAGTTATTCTGCCTTCACTATGTATTTATTCTAGTAATTAGATGCTTTTGCTGAGAAAGCCTGCTGTTTTCTGTGTTACTTCTCAATTATTACTGTTTCTTAGTGCTGTTCCTTAAAACATTTCATGACCCACCAGTGACCTGAAGGGAACTGAGAACATCCAGAACTGCAGCAGCCCTTTCTTGTCTGCGCTAAGCTCAACGGCTGTGGTGGGGAACAGGGCAGCACATTTGCAGGAACGGGGTCTGGTCAAGTCTTTTCCCAAGAGGGACTTTCACCTCCCTGCTGCAATAAGCCGCTCGAGCTTACCAGATGGTGGGAACGCACCATCAGGGCCAGCCCGGCGGCTCAGAGAAGAGCCTTAGAAATCCCAGCTTTCCAGACAAGCAGTGCCTGGGACTGGAGTCTCTGGGCTCAGTGTGGCACGTTGATATGATCCTCACATGGATCGGGACACGGGGCTGTGAAGAAGGCGCAGGACAAGGGTGTGAGCCTTCAGCTGGGGTCCTGGCCAGCGCTGAGCTAGCCCACGGCCACCAGTCCAGATTCGCGCTGCTGCTCTTTCTGGCCAGAAGTGTGCCTGTTTCTGAACTCCTGCTTACAGCTCGAGCTGCTTAACCAATTCTACATGGGATCTGTACGAAACAGCAGTAACAATCAGCATGCCAGACAACTCCAGGTAAATGAAGAACACAAGTTCAAGTGCAGGAGAACAGCCGCCCTTGCTTTGTAGCTGGTGGCACAAGCCACACGTGTCCACAGGACTGACCTTCTCCTTCAGTTCCATTTCAGCATCTGATTCATCCAACCAGCGGTCAAAGTCAGGGGCTAGGAAGAGTGGGCGCTTCTCTTGCTTGGTGAGTCTCTCCCACCAGTTGCTCTCTTTCTTCTGTACAGTGATGTTCAGCTGCCTTTGAGTCACCCTGCATACAGGCTGAGGGCAGGCACAGGAGCACACATCAGCAAAAGTCCTAAGAAACAAGCTCTGAGACTGAGTTGATACTCAAGCTCTCCTTATTAAGGCGGCAGGGATGACATGGGCTGCTGCAGCACAAGCATCTCTCTGCCACCCAAGGGATGGAAGCAAAGGGCGGCCCAGCTGAAGATGGCAACTGTGATGGCTGTAGGACCTGAGAAGCAGCTTGAAAGCCTGCCCGTACCACACGGTACTACAGCATCCCTCCACAAGGAGCTAGCACAGACCCTAGTCCTGGCCTTCCTAGGCAGAACCCATAATCTTGGCTTTAGACCTTCTCACATTTAGTACTGTGAGCCACCTGCTTCCTCTAGCTAGTGGTGAAGATAACACTGCCATCAACCAGAGGTACGTGTCCAAAACAGGAGACCCCATGTGACATCTGCTACAGCAAGAGGAAGAGCCAACAGCCATGGGAGACACTGGGGAACTGATGGACCTGGCGGTGAGGCCACTGCCACCCCACGAGGCCTCTCCACCACAGCCACGCTCTGCAAAACGGCAGCCCAGAACCCTTCCATCCTTACAGCCCACAGCAATGTCACCTCGGGTGCCCACTCTTACTGCCACCATCGCAGCCCTCCGCACGTTAAGCCTATGCCATGGTGCTCTGCACGGGACTGCCTCTCAAACCAGCCAAAACTGATGCCCAAGAGCCCTGAGCCGTGTTCTTTACTGAGCACATTACACCAGCACTGCTCTGTCAAGGCTGGATGGACGCTCCTAGGACATGTGAAGGCTGCAGCTGTGATTTAATCTACAGCAACTAACGCCTGGTCCTTGCCTGTCAGAGGCTCCATCTCTCGACGCTGGCCAGCAAGTGTGGCCTCTTGCTTCACGCCAGCAAGAGGCACTCATGGTGCACACCAAAGCTGAAGGAGAAAACCCCGGACCACAGTACTTCCTGGTCCCGACCATCTGTAGCTGCACAGATTTCAGAGCCTGTTCTCCACAGTGACTCAGAGTGACTAGGCTTTTGGAAGGAGGCTGCTCTGCAGAGGCAAGGACTTGCCTTCCAGGCCTGGCTCCCAGCACAGCCCACGTCTGCCAGCACCGAGGACAAGCACAGGCAGTGTCGGGCACCTCTCCCCACACCGTGGACCAGGCAGCTGCTGCTTCACAGGCCAGATGACAAACTGGTGACCAGACCCTAGAACCAAGAGATGTTCGTTGTCTGCCACTCCATACCTGGTAGGAGCCACACAAGAAGCCTGCCCGCCGACAGACCCGAGAAGCTCACCCTTGGGCAGCCTCCTCGCTTGCTGAAGCAGCGGAGGTGAACGGTGGTTCCCGGTGTGACTGCAGCTATCTCCAGCTGGCAGCCACCAGTAAGCAGCACAAATCCTGTACTGGGAGCACAGCCCAGAGCGTTCCTGTGCCCCCGACAGCTTTGAGAGGTAAAGATGGACTTTACCCGCGAGTAACATGGAGGGGCTGCCCTTCCAGCTAAGCCCTCTCCTATCGCACTACACCAGCGATTAAGAAAAGATTTTTGCAACAGGAGCCACACCACCTCTGTACTGGCAGAAATCTGCACAAGCCAGAAGCGCCAGTTCTCGCTTTGTCGGGCTGCAAAAGAAGCCAGGAAACATCACACTGACACTTCGGAGCACAACGTTCTCCTGCTCTCCAGTCAAGGTTGCATCAGACAACGCGTTGCCAGGCTCTCCCATTATTTTGCTGCCTTAAATCCTTAAAAAAAATTCACAACTCCTCTTTAAGAACGGATACACCAAAGGTCCTGTTTCGATTAGAGCTGTCCCAGCGAGCACTAGCTCCAGCGAGGTGATTTGCATCACGGCAGGGTGGTGGTTGCGCGCTGGGACAGAGGGACTGCCGCTGATGGCTTTTAGTCTGCAGCAGTTACAGAGTCCCCAGGAAAATCTAAACAGCATATTGCGAACTTCACGCGCAGCCACTTTCAAGCTTTTCATGTTATTTTTTTCTTTGCAAGAGTTAAAAAAGTAAAAATACCTACGTTAGGCTCAACCGGTTCTAGGAACTCGATCTGGAACTCGTAGATGTTGTCCCCTTTGGCACCATGACCCTGAGCTAAAAAGAGAAGAATTAAGTCAGCGGGAAGGTCCTGGCCAGCTCCACCTGCGAAGGACACGCTATACATGGAAATATTCAGCAGTTATTTACAGAGCTTCCTTCTATCTTCCTGGGAGGCAAGAGGAAACCACACGAGGGAAGACACCAACAGCCCGGACTGTTGCTCAGAGGTGCGGCCGCTGGAGATGGTGCCTAAAGCTCATGCAAGTCTGCATGGTGCTGGAACAAGGTCCTTGCTCAGAGGAAGGTGGTGTGTGAACATTCCCAAAAGAAGGGAGCAGAAGGCTTCTTATATCTAATGTGAATCCACCTGAGGGATCCAGCCTCTGCACTGAGTGAGCACCCACAGAGACTGGTCTCTGGTGGGTCCGTAGGTGTGATGTGGGGAGTCCCCTCCCAACACCAGGAGGGTGCCTTCACCTCACTGCCCACATATGTGGGTCTTGTCCCCAGAAGAACTCCAAAAACCTGCCCGCCGAGCTTAATTTCCACCCTTCCAAGCCGTAAACCGATCCAGAAGCAAACTCGATGTGCAACAAGACCTATCAAATGGCCCCGGCTGCGGCTCTCCAGGGAGGCAGCATTTCCCAAACAACCCACCTCGAAAGAAAACCGCCAAATAAATGAGGAAAAACCCAAATAAAAGAAGCTACGGCACATCCTGGGCAAGCCAGCCAGCGGGAGCTCCGCGGTGCCGCCCGGCGTGGCCCAGCTGAAACAAAACCATCTTTTAGGGGAGATCTGCTTTACCTTTCAAATCCAGCGCTAGCGCCCGATGCGGAGCTCTGATAACGGCTGCAAACGAGCTCTTTGTGGAAGGGAAAAGTGCTGCGAGTTATCTCCGGGGTTCAGGTGAGACAGGGCAGGAGACATATGGAAATTTCACTGGTATTTAAATGGAGGGAGAAGGGGGGGGTGGTTTTATCTTGCTAGATAAGATAGAACCTGTCGTGACGGGCGCTGGAACGGTTTGTAGGGGGGTGCGTGTCATGATGTACCCACACATGCCCAGCACCGGGGCTGGGCTCGGCCACTGCCACTGAGGGCAGTGATGGGGAGATGGGCACCGGGCAGAGATGGGGAGATGGGGACTGGGCAGTGATGGGCACCGGGCAGAGATGGACACCTGGGCACCCGGCAGAGATGGGCACTGGGCAGCGATGGGGACCTGGGCACAGGCAGAGATGGGGAGATGGGCACCGGGCAGTGATGGACACTGGGCATCGGGCAGAGATG
>JAVSBS010005680.1:27780-57255 GCA_033124195.1 Coracias cyanogaster | reverse complement strand
AACCTCCCAGTTTTGTATCATCAGCAAACTTGCTGAGAAGACACTCTGTCCCTTCATCAAGGTCGTTGATGAAGATGCTGAACAGGACTGGACCCAGCACTGATCCTTGGGGGATTCCACTAGTTCCAGGTCTCTAGCTGGACTTGGCACCATTGATCACCACTCTTTGGGCTCTATCATGTAGCCAGCTCTTAATCCATCTCAGGATGGACCTGAGCCTTAAAATCTGAGAACCATGCTCAAACAGGACTTAGAAATTTTGATGCAGCTTTAGGGAGGCTTAGTTTTAAACTCTCAGTGTCCCAAGTAGTTTTATGGCCTTCATTTCCAAAAGCTGGTCATGAGTTTCTTGATATCAAACATGTATGACTTCTTGTTACACTGCCTCTGATACAAGCAATGCCTTCTTATATATAATAGCCTGGGTGATAAATCTGGGAGACATCAGGGAGTAGGAAATAGGGTCTTGGTGATCTCCTCAGTCTAAGATTATTCTTATCACTGGCAGAACTCTTCTAGGAGAGAAATTGACAATATACCATTATGCTTATACCAAACTAGTCCACAGGAAAGATCTACTGGTAAGGAGAAAGAGCAAAAATGTCATTCTGCTCATCTTTACATAGTACATGCATCATCCAGCTAAACTGGTAATGTAATGAAAACTGGTTGATTTTATGACAGCAGAGCCACCATGGGCTTCTGTGCAGAGTGCCCCAAAAAAGATGTGCATAGGGCTGAATGGTATCCATGCCTCATGAGCTGTATTCGTGGGGATGCTGCAAATCCTACTACCTTCAGTGTGTAGACACATCTGGGTACTTTTGCATCCTGACTGCAGTTGTAGAAGCCTAAAAAGTATATACTCCCAATGTTATCTGTCTCACAATGCTGAGCAAAAATATGCTTCATTGTCTTTAAAAGTCTCTAATTTTCAGTTTTACAATCTGCAAAAATGATGGTGTTGGCAATGTTTACAATAATGATCTATTTCATAGATTTATGGCAAGGACTAATTAGTTAATGGTTATGCAGTATCTCAGAGAGAATAAGTAATGTTGGTAGGATACATGATTAAGTTTTGGGCCAACATAAAACCTCTGGAAGTTTTCCTATCTTTGGAAAATAAGGGTGTACCAATCCTGCACAATGTGACAAAACACTGCTAGCTCCCAATGAGTGATGGCTAAGACGGATGTCTTTTCCTTTGAGGAAGGCTGGTTGTGCATCCCTCCTCTAGTTACCATTCTGAATTAAATTGCATTTTGTAATCTGCTCATATGTGCAGTGCAAAGGCCAGATATTTCTTATGTTTCTCAGCCATAGCAAACCACCTGTCATCTTTTTCTATTTGATTTACTACATAACAGCTTCTAACTGCACCAGACCTTGTGATAATTTCCTTAAAGAGAATTTGCTATTTTGTATCTATTTTAAATAGCAGTAATTGTTTACCGCTCCTATCACACAAAATATGAAGCCACTATTGTCAACAGCAGTTTGACTTCCATGTAGACAGCACTGTTTCTTGGTATAAAATGTTCATTCAGCAAGCTGCCTGCTTCCATTACTCACAGTTAAACTTCAGATCCCGTTTGCTTCTCCTTCTCTCTTTTAGGGTTTTTTCCCCTTGTTATTCCTCTAGCTTCTTTCTACTACTCCCAGTATACACGTATCTTTTCAAGATTAAGAGCTAACATAAGAGTAAAAAACAAAAATCTTTGTTTCTTGCAAAGAACTCTGGGATACTGACAGATGAGTTAAACTGGAGTTGTCAGAACATTTGTTTTCAGCTTGAACCTAGGTCATTTTTTCCTTTAACTTAAAACAGTATTTCTATCACTCAGGCCATTGTGGTAAATCCTAAGGAAATCACCAAGAAAGTACAACCAATGTCCTAACATAGCTTCAAGTGCTCAAAAATGGATTTCTTCTGTGTCCTTAGTAAGTTAAAGTTTAATGCTTTATAGTATTATCATGTGACAACTGTCAGTACATTAGATGTTTTATTATCCATTAAGATCAAAGGATTTTATTTATATTGCTTCATTTTTTAGAAGCGTATGATGGCCTCCACCAGTAAATAAGTATTATGTCACCATAATGGATTCTACACGTAAATTGCAACTCCATCTGTAATACAGCTTTCCCCAGCGTGTTCAGTTTTACTCAAATAAATATTCTTACTAAAGCAAGTAGGTGGTTGTTCCTATTAATCTTGAAGATGGATTAAAGATTCAGATTCCTTGAATGTTAATCTATTTGCCACATTCTGCTAATATTTTCTGAAGCGTTCAGACTCCACTTGCAGCAAAGCATTTATGCTCCCACATGAAACCAAGGGGTTCCTATGATGCAAGCTTATGGGATTTATGGCTTTATCCCATTTCAAAAGTGACCCAGGCACATAGATCAGATTCACAGGGCTTTGGGAGAAAGATTTTTGGTTCTGTCTTCTTTCCAATTCATAGAAGTACAAGCCATGTAAATTTCTAAATATTTAAAAGCAACTGTGATAGAGATGTAGAGCTCCAACTTGGAAATCGATAAGTTGTCAAATGGATAATGTCATATTTTAGCAGAAAGAAGAAGAAAGATTAAGAACAAAGGGAAAACGAAGGCAGAACTAGTATGCATAATAATCACACTGGCTTTGATATTTTGCACTGAGAGGGCATTTTCATCAAGCTATTTGTTGTTGTACTTTTAGTCTGCTACTGTGCTTTTCTCAGTTTGCAAGCATAGGCAATATAGACTTAATAAAGAGGGATCTGTTCCAGGGTCCAGTGCAAGTCAAAGATCAAATGACATTAAATTTTCTCTCTCTTTCATTAAAATGAACACAATGCGCTAGGAGCTCAACACAAAAGCTACTGTACTCAGCTGTACACGTTATAGGGAGGACATAAACGGTTACCACCAGCCTGGGAGTGTACGCAATTTCCCTGACTTCCTTTGTTTAACCTTCTCAGCTTCTAACTAACAGAGAGGAGGTGTGTGGTTTGGGGTTTTTTCCTTCTAAATAGCAGGATGAGTGCTGGGGAGTTTTAATTTCTGTTTTGCTTTATAAAATAATGTATGTTACAAGATCAGCTCCAAGTGAAACAAGACAATTGTGGGTGTGACAATGTTTTCACAGAAGTTCTACTTTAGTTAGAGTGATATTTTTAGTTAATCTGAATGCAAATGTATTATTCACTGCACAACTGAAATCATGTCCTACAGGACCAAGCTAACTTATGGGGACCCCCATACATACAGAAAAAGTACAATCTGACTGTTTTGCTTTTCTCAAGGATTACAGTGCTTTCAATCACCACCATACATAATAGCTTATTTACCACTTGTTGATCATTAAAAGCATGATTTAGATGATCTTTACATCATTAATCCAACACCAATGTTTAAGCCATTTTACAAGCACAGAGATGAGCATTAAGAACAGGAAGTCTTATTCTGATGTAATTGCATTTTTTTCAAAATACCTCATTACATTTATTTTGTAGAATCATAGAATGGTTTTTGTTGGACCTTAAAGATCATCTAGTTCCAAGCCTGCTGCCATGGGCAGGGACACCTTCTACTAGATCAGGTTGCTCAAAGCCCCATAAAACCTGGCCTTGAATAGACTTAGTCCCAGCATGACCTGCCTAAAATGATATCGGAATCCACCCTTAACATAAAAATGGAAGGTTTTGATTTAGTTTTTTTCTGACTTTTTTTTCCAGTACTGCCACAGAATGATAATCAACATCTGCATATCTGTAGACAGTTTTTTAAACTGACGTAAGATTTACTTTCAGATTGATGTTTGGAGACTACATTGACCTAAACCTTACCATCGTGATAGCTTGTTAAATCTTCCTGGCTCATGTCTTTCACCTTTTTATTACCATAGGCTTTCTGATTTCTCATTCTGACTTCTCATTTTATTTTCTATTCAGCAGGCTTCTGATTTCCCTTCACCATCTGCTAATAGCTACAACATTTCACAGGGAGAAAAAAAACAAAAGAAGTAAGGAGGGAAGAGAAAGGGAATTGGCTGCCTGTCTCCCTAAATTCACCTGTGAGACCCTTTCAGTTTTGGAGGCATGATTAAACCACCAAGTTACCCACCCTTCTGGAAGACATGAGCATTCACACTCAACCAAATTCTGCTTGTGTGTGCATTACTGCTACTTTGATTTCTAAGGCCAATAGTCTAATAAAATCATGGAGCTGTAGTTGCATGATTTGGGTGATATTATGCAACAAGAAAGTATCATGCAGTAGCTCAGGGAAAAGCAATAACAAAACTAAACATAGCATCATCACCTGGTAACAGTACAAAGCCACATTTATTAACTAGTAAAACACTCCATGGCACGGGAAAGCTTCCCATTGTTCGGTTATCTGACTGCCAGGGCTGTAAGTACAATTAAGGCAGGCTACCTGACACACCCTGAGACTAGCACTATCTGTTTTATGTTAACTAGTGACGTACTAGTCAATAATCCCTTCTGTATGTGAAAGGAAGACTAGGAAAATCTTTACCATTTCACCTTGCTAACTTATGCTGATAAATATTTAAATTTGGTCATAAGAATTCATATGCATACCAATAAAAACTAGGCCACAAAATTCCTGCAAATGGCTTAGCAATATGAACAGAGAAGAAGAGAAATTTCAAAGATAAATTCATACCTGGCTTTGGGTTTCAAATATTCCAAAATCAAGGAGGTAGATGTGGAGGGTTAAATCCAAGTCCATTTTGAAGAACCATTTTGTCACAAAACTGATGAGAAAAAGAAAAATTTCAAAAAAGATTGAAGAGAATGAATGAGGAATGAAGAATACAAGAATATTTTTCTTTCAAATTTAAACCCATGAATTGCATACAAACATATAAAGATTTCTAGAGATAAAATTAAAACTGGAAATACAATAAAGCAGGAAAATCTTCTTTACTGTGAGGGTGACGGCGCACTGGAACAGGTTGCCCAGGGAGGTTGTGTAGTCTCCTTCTCTGGAGACTTTCAAAATCCACCTGGACACATTCCTGTGTTACCTGTCCTAGGTGAACCTGCTTTGGCAGGGAGGCCGGACTAGACGATCTCCAGAGGTCCCTTACAACCCCTATCATTCTGTAATTCAGTGATTAAATTTCCCATATAATTGCATTCCAGACTGCTTTTTTCTTCTTTCTCAAGCATTCATCCTCTAATTAGGCCTAGGAAAATGACTAAACATGTTTTTATTTCTGTTACCACATATGCAGAATCCAACTACATGTTGTTAACCGCAGACCTTGTCAGATCCATCCCACAATAAAAGTGTAGTTGATTTAATGTTATTTGGTGTAACTTAGTGTTTTGGAAAATCTCTGTGTCTATTCACTTTGCAAAAGCTAAATCCAGGTGCAATATACCAATTCTCATTGGCTATGCAGTAAGTCCTTTTGCTGTGCTACAGTACAGCAAAAAACAATCTGCATGTACTTAGAAATTCTGTTAAAACGCACAAAATCTATGAGAAATTACTGTGATTCGAAAATGTTTTAAACTTAAGATCTTCATTGTTTCTTTTCTACTGAGTTTTCTTAGGGAAATGCAACTTTTCTGTGAAGACAGACATGCTTTAACACCAACTGGGATTTAACTCTTTGAAACAAAAAGATTATCTTTGGTATGCCAATTTCATAATTGTGGTTGTCAAATCTGAGCTGCTGCCTGAGAATGGAACAGCAGGGAGATGAAGGAAATACAGTATGTTTCAATCAAAAAGTCAGGTTCAATTTCATTTAGCAACATATCCTTTCTCCTCACATACTTTACATTACCAATATACATTATAAGCAGCAGAGATTCAGACGTATTTGCATCCTGTGTAAAAATTCTGGACATTCTTTTTTTTTCTCTGCAGCTGCACACACATACAAACTAAACAAGGAAAACACTCAGAAATCAAGGTTGTGTCTAAACAGACTTCTTAAATTCTAAAACCAATCTGTCATCAGAATAGGATTCTGGAGCTTTTTATACTGCAGTACTTAAAATGAGAAAGAACATTTACAAAATGCGTATTATATTGAACTTCCCATGAAACCATTTAAGTTAGAATATACTTCTTTGTATTAACTTGAACTATCAGTTGCAAATGATAAAAATACACTGACTTCCTTATGTTTTTTATGTTGTGAACAAACACATTATATCAGTGGATACTATATATAACCACACGCAACAGCAGCCATTCACTGTTGAGGACACTGCATGTCTTCTAAAGTGTAGATCTGTAGAACTCAGGGCAGGGCCTTGCAAAAATACTTGGCTAGAACAGTCATTATACACAACATTACTGTGTTTATTAATGCACTCACCTTAATCTTTTATTGCTGAGAAGCACTCATTAGCCTTAATAGTGTCACAGTAACACAGCTTCAGGATTCTTTGACAGTACACTCAAGCCTCAATAACTGTAGTATCTGAGCAGCGCTATGGTGTGCCATAAAAACACAGCCTGGAAGGACACTTCAAGAATTAACAGTTTTGTTAATTTTGGACAGTGACATTTGTAACATATCAAGGCCAGACTTCACCTGCTCCAGAAGATGCAACTCTTCTATATCACTTTACTTTCCACTGGAATTAAATGATCTTACAAGTAATATCAAATATTTCTCTTGATGACATGTGAAGGAGCTTTGGCGACTATCACCTTTCTCAGGTAAGTTCCTTAAACTTCAAAATTATGCCTGATGTAGAGTAAATAGGACCTTCTCAGTGTGCAAGATAATCCCCCAAGTGTTATAGCTCCTCTCAAACACTTAATTATCACATTAAAAGCTCTCTTGAAGAGTCAGGTGAATTCTGAAGTGTTCTGTTTGTAGAAAATGATTCATTTTAACTATTTTCTGAACTATTTCAACAATATTTAATCTACAGCACTGCAATATCTCACTTTTATATATCTAGTTTTCCTTATAACCCTTTCCATCACAATTTCAAAAAAAATACCTACTAATACATAAGCAGTGCTGTTCAGTGCATGTTTATTAGTCCATTTTTTTTTTCCTTTGACAATTCTTTAACTATTTGCCAGCTAGAACAAGTATGTCCAAGGAGGAGAGGTGTCAGAGTTTTCTCTTCCATCTAACTGCTATGAAAATATGCAGCAGGATAGAGGAGTATTCACTTCCCCACTAATGAAAAGGCCATAATATGAACTCATATGCACGAACGCTTTTGGTCACCTAACAGGTATAGCTTCTCATACCTATTTGTTGGCACTGTTGTAGTGTGAACTCACGTCCACAGAGGGGCTCACTCTCAAGTCTAACTCTGTAGTTCTTGTTACATGAAACTGTGTCACACAAATATGTACCAGGTGCTGTTTTATGTTGAATATTCTTTACTAGAATTAATATGCTACTCTATTCATTAAATTGCAAGCAGAAGTATAAGTCTAAAATTGTGGCATACTATTGTTACATATTTAGTGAATGATCACAAAGAAAAATAGATTAGATTTTCCCAAATTGAGCACATTTGATGAAAGGTCCATGGTAAAGTGCCAATACAGACAATTGCAGGCTGACAAGAAACATATTCAATAACTCTTCTTGCTTTGTGGCTTCTAGGCAATATACGAATACAACATTACCAGTCAAGAGAACAAAATCTGCTGATCACAGACTGTGACAACATAAGGCAGTCAAACATTTCAGCATCTCCTCTGTTTTTGTATGGCTGCTGAGGGTCATGTGTTAGGCTACATTTCCACCTTGCTCACCAAAGTGAATCAACTGGGTGACATCTATGTAGGGCAACAGGGAAGTTGCTCTGGATGCCATCTCCACTGACATCTAAAAAATAGGTCACAAAGTCCCAGCTGAGAAATTTCATTTATTTTCTGTTCAATTTAGTATCTGTTAATCTTCTTACAGAACTTACAATACCAGGTACTGTTGAGGCACATGGGACAAACAAAAGAAATTCAAATTTAATAGTAACAGCAGCAGACACTACAGGCACTCCCAGCCACAGCTGGAGGTCCTCTCTTGGATCTTCAGTTGCATTGCTGAAGCCACACCTAGAATACTATGCTCAGTTTTGGGCATCTCACTACAAGAAGGACATTGAGGTGCTGAAGTATGTCCAAAGAAGGGCAACAAAGCTGATAAAGGGCCTAAAGAACAAGTCTTACAAGTAGCAGCTGAGGGAACCGGGGTTGTTTAGCCTGGAAAAAAAGAGGCTCAGGGGAGGCCTTCGCTTTCTACAACTGCCTGAAAGGAGGATGTAGTGAGGTGGGGGTCAGTCTGCTCTCCCAAGTAACAAGCTGTAGGACAGGAAGAAATGGCCTCAAGTTACGCCAGAGGAGGTTTAGATTGGACATTAGGAAAAATTCCTAGTTACAGTCAAGAGCTGGAACATGCTGCCCTGCCAAGGGAAGTGGTGGAGTCACCATCCCTGGAGAGATTTAAAGGCATGTAGATGTGGAACTTAAGAGACATGGTTTAGTGGTGACCCAGAAGTGCTGGGTTAACTGTTGGACTTCATTACCTTAAAGGTCTCTTCCAATCAAAACAATTCTATGATTCTATTGCTGCACCCAAAAAGCTCCTGAATCTTGGCAGGTACTGACAAACCACAGAGCATTATCACACTATTTTTGCTGTTCTGCAGATCTGGAAGTTGAAAGAAAAATCTCAATATGGCATAGTTTTCACTGATCTGATAAAAGCTATGTTAAGCTGACTTGAACTTAGGAACCTCACAGAAAGAGTATGAAGGTGGGGGAAATGGGGTCCCTTGGAAAGAAAGTGTGCCAGTGGGAAAAGCATGTCAGGTAGAGGATGCAATGTCAACGGATAATTACAGGTTGGTCAGGCTATCCCAAGGAACACTGTCTAAACGCTTCAGTATAGTAATAACTCAGGGAAAAACACTGTTGTACTGATTTTAATGTCCTCTAAATAAAATGGTGTTCTACTCGATTTATAGTACTTAGAGAAAAAAAAACCTTACATTTCTGAATCTCTCTAAGGTTTTCCAAACAATTTCTGATCTCAAGAGAATCATGAAGAAATGAAAGTGTTTCTAGAAACATGAGCTTCTCTTTCAATTCTTAGTTTCTTCCCTAATCTGACAAGAGATTTGATGGGCTTCTGTTGCCATGGAAAAAATGTGAATTGGAGTCAAAAAAAAAAAAAAAATTCTTTTAAGTCAAAGAACCAGTCCATAATTTACAGGAAAAAAAAATATCACTTTAAACTATATTCAGTTTCTGTTTACAAGAAGAAATATTTGCTTTGCCTTAGTAAATTGCATTTGTGCAAGACAAACATCATTACATAACTTTAACTTAGAAAATTATTTTCATAACACTAACAGAATTAAGGCAATAATATAATCAGATTTCGAAATACATTTTTTGTCTATTGATTTTTTTTTTTTTTAATTCTGTCCTTGTTGAACTTTTTGGTCATTCTTTATTCAGGTCATGTCAAATAAAAAACCAGACTGGACTGGTGAGTAAAAGCACTCTAACAAGCTAAGATAAGACACTTCATCACTTTGTGATGAAATATTCAAACACATTGCCCACTGGTATCAGCTTATTCATGACTGATTCAAATGATACACTGAAAAATGTGCTTTAATCTTCCATATAATACATCTTAAAAAATTAAAACTGAAATCACAGTTTAAAGAAAAAAGCTAGCAGACGTTTCAGTCATCATTTACTTGACTGTACATTTTCTGCCATTAAAGTGGCTGGTTTCATTAAAGAACTTAATACAACTGAAAGTGTAATGCAGTTTGTGATCTACTGATGTCACTACCCTGCACATTAAAAAAAGTGTTCTTCCCAATTATTTTTTACCTTTGAAGAATTGTGAACAAAACTGAAAAGAATATGTCTTTAACCTGTTCTCTGCCACTTTAAGCATTTTTCTTTAAAGTTCAAATGAGAATATTTAGAATAGCTACTGATTCAAAATAGTATACCTGACTTTGAATACCCCTCTGCCACTTATTTTTTCTGTAATACATATTTTGCACAAAGAATGCCTTCTTTACCACAGGTTTAATCAATCCAAATAAAAATATGAGTGTAAAGCATTAGAGCACAAGGACAATAGAACTACATACAGAAATGATTCTTCAAACAGCCTTTTTCCTATGAAATATTTCCATTTTCATGAGAATTTTGTACTCCTTCTTTTAATAAATTCTTTTTCTCCTGAACTGTAGTCAAAACAGAGAGAAGTTAGCTGTGAAAATCACTATGACCCTGTGAGAAACTGGATAGACCTTGCTTGTCAATTTATCAGCGAATATGTTAGTTTTGCCAAACTCTATTCCTTTTTTTAATTAGTTGGATGATCAGAATAATTTTTTAAAATATTAAGTTCTGGGGACAACACAGTCAAGCAATTAGCATTTACCTGCCTCCACTACATCACTGGTGTGTATCTGTTGTTCCTTCCTTGCTGTAAATTAGGAGTTTTCTACAAAAAGTAATCAAATTATAATCGTTAAGAGTTATTCAAGCATGGAACTGACAGACAGAAATTTGCAGGTTATGACTCCATCCCATGAGTCTCATCTGCTCATTGATTTATTAAAATTTCATGGAAAGGGCAATAAAATCTTGCTATACTAAGACCCACAAAGCTCAACAGTGATGTCCTTAGAAAATTAGTCACAATCATTCATTTTGTATTTAGTAGTATAGTTTTTTTCAAATACAAAAAGAGGAATTACAGCACAACTAGAAAATACCATTTCAGAAAGAGTGTTAAAACCAAAGGAATCTTAAAGTTTTACAGAGCTTCTCACTTCTACGTTTGCCAGCTAGTTCAGGGCAGCATTGACTGAAAGCTGTTTACCCAGAGCAATCACACTTACAATGTGAAATCAACTAGCAGCGTCTTTCAGTTCTCTTTCTAATACTCAGAAATACTGTCATGCAGTTCATATCTGTGCTAGAAATGGATGCAAACAGAGAAATCGCAGTCTGAATAGGTAGGAGTTGAATGTCACTGAGTCCAGAAGATGATCTCCGCAGATCCAGAACAGGTTGAGTGAAAAAGTTGGTCTTCCAATTTTTTCAAGCAGCCTCACAGACATTAACTCTTCTTCAGGTTTAAATTACAAAACCCAATGAAAGGCTCTTGTCCTAAAGTTTTTGCATTTTTCCAATAATATGACATAATTTTTAAGAAAGATACTATTGCTGCCTATAAATATCAAATTATTTATAGCCCCAAATCATTACAGTTACAATAATATTGCTACCTACAATAGATAAAAAGGACATTTTCAGAAAGTATATGGAGTCATTTGCCTTGGCAATACCATATTCTGTTAAGTAAAACAGACTCTGTTTTTCAAATTGTAAGCACTGAAGTTGCTTAAAGCATGACTAGGAAAGAGTGGTTTTACACCGTCATATAACTTTAGGGATTTGGGTTATATTTTCTGTCTGGAGGACAAACAATGGCATGTACACGTCTTGTGAAAGGCACAGAGATAACAATAGAAATACTCAAAGTGTACCTTTTAAAAAAATTCACTGCAGATTTGAAACAAAGCTTTTACTTTCTAATTTTATCTGACAGTGTGCTCTCTTTGTGTGCTAAATGCTCTACTACACTGAAAACTATGTTTTCAATTATGTAATTAACTTTATGCATTTCTGGAGCCCTATTGAGCTTCATAGGATTACACAAGCAGAGAATAGTTTGCAGAACTACAGCTCAGACTTGTCAATAAGGGTTTTTTCAGTGAAAAAACAGACTGTTTCACAGTTCATTCATTGAGGAGTATGTAGTTGCAAGTATTTAAATTTTTTAATTACGGTTCATTATAAAATAGTAAAGATAATATTTCCCTGGAAGTGGAGTGTTTATCTCCATTCTGTAATTTTACAAGTATAGAAATGTCACTGTCTGTATTACAAGAATGGCCCTTCTGAATTAGTTTCCATGAAAGTAAGCATTGAGCTTTACTCTGAATCATAATAAACTGAAGTCATCCATTAAAATGAACAAGCCCCAGCATTTCTCAGAACATTCCTTAGAAATGTATGCTGATTTTACAATTTCTGCAAAACCAAAAAGTTTCACTTTCAGGAACTGCATGTTCTCATGGACAAATGCACACCTCCATTGAAGAAAAGAACTCTTGTGCAATCAGTTTAAATTCAATCTTATTTTTCTTTTGAAATTTTTACCATTTTTAAATACAATTCTCCACAGAATTATGTCAAATAATCATCTGACAAGGAACTACATCATTTACAGTATTTTCTAATTTACTGATGCAACACAAATATGTGTAGCAAAGAAAAAGTGGCTATATGATAAGTATGAGTGATAAGAGTAAGCTGAAATAAAAGGAAAATTCCAGACTATGTTCATTGTCTCAAACTAACTTGGGAGGCTAGGTAAATCTTTAGCTACATTTTATCCAAATCCTTTTCCAAACTGAAGTCACATCCTTTTCTTTGTTTATGCAACTAAGGCGATTTGATCTTGATATAGAAGCATCACAATTTATTTGAGCTGAGCTCTGCCCCAAGATATTAGCAAAAATCCTTTTGTGTCTCTATGTTTTCTTTTTTATCTGCTACTTGCAATTTTATATCCATGTTCTCGCATGAACCCAGACTGAATCAACTGTCCTGGTATTACTAAAATCTGTTACAAACACTTCATTACAGCTGGAAATCACACTTATACCCATAACAGAAACATATATAGAAAGTGCAAAGAACTTGTCTTGCAGTTAAAATTCTGGACTGAAACTCAGAAGATCTCTGTTCATTCCTAGCTCTAACAGATACCTCTTGAGTGATGATCTCATATGTGACTGAGGTCCCAAAGTGTAATACATTCTTTTATAGTTCGTATCTAGAAGGTAAAGTTCCTGAAGTCCAGGTTTGCTTCTTACTTTCTATGTGTACAAAAAATTATTGGCCAAGTTCTTAGATCTTTCTAGATATCTCCTTAAGAAAAAAAGTATTTTCGTTCTCAAAAACATACAACAATCTTGTTCTCTTTACCTTCCACATGAACTGACACTGTGGGCACTGGATAAAATGTTTTCCTCTCTGATCTTCATGGTTAAGCTACTCTTGCCTTCAACAGAGAGTGTGATTTCAATGACTGTGTTTGCAAAAGATCAATTAACTTGATTTTTTCTGGTTTGCTCTTCTCATCTTAATCTGCCTGTAGTAGCTGCAGCACTATTTCTGCATCAGGAAAGTCTGGACTTACGTTGCTTGTACTGAGACAAGTCTCTCAAATGGTCCAGTGGGAACAGAACAAATCCGTTG
Organism: Coracias cyanogaster; assembly: GCA_033124195.1. Taxonomy (NCBI): domain Eukaryota; kingdom Metazoa; phylum Chordata; class Aves; order Coraciiformes; family Coraciidae; genus Coracias; species Coracias cyanogaster. The sequence continues at coordinate 43,932 of JAVSBS010005680.1, read as the reverse complement.
TCAAATTCAAGCTATAAAATTAACGATGGCTTGTTATTAAGAGCTACATGCAGACGCAGAAGCAGGAAAAAGCCAGCTCCATTTTCAGACTGATTTAAAGAATTGTGCCTATTAAGGCTACCCTAATGATTGACAATTCATTTTGTCAATTAAAACAAAAGTCAGAATCATTATACCCAAGCAACATCATCAAGTGATGGTGATCTTCAGACCAAGACAATATCACCTTATCTGGATGCACCTCTACAGTCATTAGGGACTTATTGGGTCATATAATCCAGACATTAGGCTCCTGTACTGACACTCAGTCAAACACTTTCTTTTCAGTAAACCAGCCTGGCAATTGAGCATTCAGTTAACAAATTTCAGCTGTCAATCTATTTGCATGAAGTACCTTTTAGTGAGCACATAGATAGCAGTTAAGGTATACAACAGCCTTTACTTAGCATTTCTGAAGACCAATATATTCTAAACACCTTTGGAGAGGCTTTTAATTGGGAAAGTACACAGCACACTGGATGCTGTACAGCTTTCTTACTTCAGCAGCTTTCAATATGTATCTGTAATCTTTCTCTTAACATTGACAATGCACATGATATCAGAATCTGGTTGTTACACTTTAAACAAATGGTTTTCCATAACAACAGAAAAATGAAGGCAGTGTTCACTTCACAACTGGGTCTTGAATTCTAGTCTTTCACGATAGGCATAAAATTCATGTTATCTCTTAAGACTGACTTTTGAATTAGAGCCTGTAACTATTTCACTCACATGTAATTAAGCTATATATGGGACTTCTTGGTGAATGCTGTTCTCAACAACATTTATTATAAGGAAAGATAATTATTTTTAACACAGCATCTATGTTAATGGATATCTATGCAAATCCTACACACACTAGCGAAAGATTACAGATCTTCAGAGAAACAAATTCAGTTGTAGAAAGGCACCACACCAGTGGCATTAAGTGACATTAAGACAAACCACAACAGTCAAAGAACTTGGACTGTCCTGAGTCCTCTTTAGCCACATCAGTATACTGTGATGGAAAATATCCTTAGAGATCTGCTGAACGGCATTAAACTTCAAGTCTACAGAAAAAGCACCAGTACAGCTTATTTTCCACACTGATTGGAATTCCCATTAGAAAAGGTCAGGCTTAATTTGACACAGTTGCATTCAGGAAGCCTGCAGTCCATCATAGTTCAGGTAAGATAAAGAAAAATAACTGCTGTTTAACACACCCAGTAGGAAATCATTCCATTATACTATGCATGCAAAATATGTGCTCAAGGGCATGTGGTTTTATTGCATAGCTACTGAATTTTAAGAGCATGTAATAAATAAATGTTCCTAGGTCATTAAAGGAAGAACATATATGAAAAATAATACAGGCATTTTATGAGATTATATGACAGAGGAAAGTCTAGCAATACTTAACAATAGTTGTTATTACTGCAGCTGTCATATCAGGATTTAAAATTTTTTAATATCCGTTTTAAGTAGTTCAGAGCTATTTTGTGAAATCCCTGTTACATAATTAGCTTTAAAAATTACTCAAGTCAGCATTTTGTCTACAAGGCACAAATGGAAGAAGGAATTTTAAAATAAAGCTGCCTATTCTTTACACAATTGAAAAGCTGTGCCAATATTATCTTTGTTGTGGCAGCAGTTGCTTGCAAATGCCTTTAGAACTGATTTGGGTCTCTCTGTCATGTGCTAATGGAATCAGACACGGGCTTTAGTAGTGTGTGTTCAATATATACAGTGCCTGAGTGATCTTACCAGAGCAGATAATTTCCTAGCAGCATACTGAGTGTGCAATTACAGCATCATGATATCTACATGGACTTTTTCCTTCATTTAGAGTTACCTTTTTTTAGCATCTTCCTCCTTTAGCCACCTGGCAGTTGTTCGCTGCCTGGGTTTAGTCACATGGATTTCATATGTTCACCCAGTTGTTGTTTTGCAGCAAATATAGAAAGAAAAAAAAAACAAACAGAGAAACTGGTTCCAAAGGAAGGACTAAAAAGTAAAGTGGTTCAAGTAAATATGTATCTTTCTGCAGTTTTAGGAATTTTGACAATTCTCTTATGAGCAAAACGGTTAAGGTTAAGAAAAGACTGTCACCAAACACCTCTTGCATCAAGACTCCATATTGTCTTCGGGATATGCCCAAGATTCCTGCTTTTGGGAAGCAACTTCAGCATCACACCATGCATCTTGCCCTGGCATCAGTACTGCCAGGCAGTTCCACAGGCTGTAATTCTCACTGTTGCAAAATCTGTGACTGACATGGGCATGAGAGGCCAACAGTGTAGACACATGGAACTGTTTAACCTATGTTACAGCAGCGGAGTGAAAAGAGGTAAGAACTGAGGGCTGCACTAAGTAATAGCACACTGTGCTTACAGTGGCTTTCTGCACAAAGCAATCAAACAGTCCTTCCTATTTTTCATATGTATTGCCACTAACTAATTGACGTTGTTCCACTTATTCCTTACAAGTAGGAAACAATGAGGTAGACAAAATGAGAATGCAAAAGGCCCAAAAGAACTGACGTTTAAAATGTGCAGTAACTCTCAGAGTTTCGATATGTCTATCTGGGATTTGACAGAAATTGTTTCAATTTACATCATATATGTGTGTTTTATTCACAAACAGTTCTTTAAAAAACTGATCTATTTTAAAATAACATTTTTAAACAATAAATTATATTGCCCAATGAAAGTTAAGACAAGTAGAAAAATTCTTGTCACTCCAGACTGGCAGAATGAGAGCGAAGTGAAAACTAGGACAGGGGAATAAATCAGATAGTCATTACTTTAAATAAATGCTGATCTGGTTAAAGAAACCATTGAAGGTAAATTAGGAGTGAGACTGAATGTCTCCTGTCTCTGTCTATCCCATTAGCACTAGCAGAAGTTTCATTCAGAAAGTGTTCCTGAACAGTCTTATTGTCATGGGAATAACAACAAAGAATTAATGGCATTGCTTCATACTACTGGTCTGTCAAAGTGTAGCATTTTGTTGTCCACCATATTTAAAGCGCTATGCTTAAAATGGTGGAAAGTTATTCTCCTGATTCAAAGAGCATAGCATTTTTCAAATATGTATTTTCAGTTGCAAAGACTGCAAAAGAATCACAGTATGGTAGCTGAAGTATAAATGTACCAGCAGTTCTCAAAAAAAGTGATGACTCCACAAAACAGACTCACAGACTACACTGCAAAACTGATGACCTTCTACAAGAGTTAAATGAAAAACTCTTCCACTTACAATCTAAAGAATGAGATTTAACACATTTTGCCTTAATATAGTCTAGTACAATAGATACAAATAGGATCAATTCATTGGAAAAGAAATCAGACTTGTGGGCAATATTATGAAAAGGGCTGAGAGGGATTATGAAAAAAAATGTATACATATACGTATAGGTATATGATATATACGTGGACTTTTTCCTTCATCTAGAGTTACCTTTTTTTAGCATCCTTCTCCTTTAGCCACCTGGCACTTGTTCGCTGCCTGGGTTTAGTTACATGGATTTGATATGTTCACCCAGTTGTTGTTTTGCAGCAAATATAGAAAGAAAAAAAAAACCCAGAGAAACTGGTTCCAAAGGAAGGACTAAAAAGTAAAGTGGTTCAAGTAAATATGTGTCTTTCTGAAGTTTTAGGAATTTTGACAATTCCCTTCTGAACAAAATGGTTAAGGTTAAGAAAAGACTGTCATCAAACACCTCTTGCATCAAGACTATATATATATATATAGGTATATGTATATAGTCACAATAGGTGACTAGGCACCTACCTCAGATAAATCCATTGAAGTTAGATGTCCAGTTGGCTTTAATGATCTTGAAAATTCTGTTAGTTACCTCTAAGCATCTAAATGGCTTTGAAAACATATCCTCCTGTTCCTAACATTATTAGAAATCATGGGACTTGAAAGGCTAAAAGGACTCAGCCTCATCTGCAATATACAGATGTACATTTCAAGTAAAATTCATACAATTCAAAAGTACAGCTGTCCAATCAAAGATCCTTTCACCTTCAACAGAGGAAGATAGACATGCATCATAAAATCTCCCATAAAGTATAAAGCACTCTCTGGAAATACCTTTCTCAGACTTGGTATAAAATGGCCTCTGGAAGGCACTCGGAGTTTAAATGACTAGACACATAATTCATACCTAGAGTCTAGGAACAGAATGAAGAATTCTCTGTACTGCTGATTTCAGAAAGTCTTTTGTTGAGCTTCTGCTCTGCCCCAAACAGTAATGAAGTTCATGTTTTAACTTGTACAATTGTAATGGCTGTCAGATGGAGCAAAAAGATTCAAGCTACAGATAGGTTTCAGGCACCAATTTTTTTCTACATCCTCATGCACTGATGCCTAATGAACGGTGGCATACCCACATATTGAATCACTGAGTGAATGTATCAGGTCACTTATAGGCATGAAGATGCAACTTATGCTGCAATCTGCATGTTTATTTAGAGACTCCTTTTAACACAGAGGCAGTAAAGTGGTCTCTTTCTCTCTCTCCTAGTCAAGGATTACACACTCAGCAAAGCTGGTCAGGGCTGTCAGCTATGGCATAGCAGAAAACTTGAGGCACTTAAATTTAACACTACGTGCATGAAATTAAAATTAAAACAAGGCCTGTTCATTTGACAAAGGGGAAAAATTCAGAGTTCACTAGGTAAAAGGGAATTTTCCGAAATACTGATGAATGGAAGGAACACAAAATTTTGAGGTATAGCAGGCCAGAGAGAGCAGAAGGAAATGAAGAGAATCTGTGAATTGGCTTTAAGAGAATGTCAGAGATAATACGGACATGACAGAAATAAAAAATACCAATTTTTTTTTCACAATCCTCCCTATGCTCTGAAGACAGGCAGTAATTCATTCAAAAGGTACAAAATGTAGGAGGGAGAGAAAGAACAGGCATTCTCATTCCTTCTATACTTTCCATAAAATCTTTTTTATTCCCTAGCTAACAATTAATGGAGACACCTTTTGCAGCCATTTGCTCTCATTGCATTAAGTTTTGTTCTGCTTTTAATCATGGAACTGTGACTAACCTGCAAGCAGAATAGTATGTCAGTTCCCTGAAATACCTCACTTATTTTGTTATCAATTATTATCGTTACAATAACTGCATTGTATTTTGCTGAAAAATAAACTTTATGTGGCATAAGCAACATTTATAATATCAAGATAACATTTGCATTTTAATGAACATTATATTTTTAATGGAAAAATAAGTTAAATAAGCTTGAAATTTCATGGCATTAAAAGAAAAAAAAAAGGATGTCTACAAACACTATTTTCATAGAAGCTTAGAAAGCTACTTATTACATTTCACTATGGGTAAAGAAAAATTCAAATAACACTCGTTTTCAGTCACTCATAGCTTTTTCAACCTCTTTTAAACCCTATAATGTCCATTAAATTCAAGGAATATCTAAACAGAACTATATTACTCATCACTTATCTTTCAGATGTATTGAGACAGACCAGAAATAATGGAAGGAAAAGAATTCTAGTGCGAGTTTCTTGAGTATGTGGATTGGGACTTTTCATGTTCACAAAGAAACCCAGCAAAACTTTTGATCTGAGAGAATGTGAACGTTAATGATCAGAAAGAATGTCATGGAGGATTTGTTTATATTTTTAAAACTGTACATAAAAATTATTTATAAAGGAAACAAAATGCAGGCAAGAAGTGAAAGACATTCTTTGATAAATTAAAAATGTTTGCTTTCTGCTATAACGTAGGAAAGCTAGATGTAAGAGAGGTATATTGTGTGTATGTTCAAAGGCTTAGCAGCATGAGGTATAGAAGTATTTATAATGATAACAGCTCAGAAAATAGTATAGGTCTTGAAATCAAATCATTCTCATAAATAAATCATCAAATAAAGGTAAAATGACAAATTGGTATTAGTTTAATACAGATTTAGCTGAAGTATTAATATCCTTCTTCTCCCCTCAGAAGGAAACCTGCTATTAAAGCTTGGGTTCAGCTAAATGTCTTCAGGACTAAGTATTTGTATTCTTCATTGCTTTTGGTCACTAGTAAGAATTCTAGTAATGTCAAACCATTCTTGAGATGTCAAGATGACAGAGCACACACTATGATGTATCTTTGGAATCTTCTCTAATACTTCTGAAAGAAAAGTACAGGTTCCGCAGCTCTCCTCTTACACATTAGACTTTGTACCGATGTCCTTGGGAAAAATTCCCCCTACTCTTTGATATGGACCCACACTCTTAGTGGCAGCTATACATTTCCTCCATGTCTGGAGGACTATGTGCCCCCTTTTAACTGTGTGTAAAACCCTAGTAGGCCTTATATGAACGAAAAGATGGCCCACTTTGTATGACTGACTGAGCCCAAGATTTCATGGGAATTTTCCCATGAAAGACAGATGAACCTGAGAATATAGGGCACAGTATTCAGGAGAATATCTTCTCAGAAAAAAAGAAGTCATAAGAAAAAGGAAAATCCCAGCTGCCTTGTTGTTGTCAGAAGAAAATTCTCCTCACGGTATGCAGCCAGAAGGAAATTTCACATCATTTGTCTTTTCAGCATATTTCATACCAGCTATTTTTTTCTACACAACCTTTATTCATAGAACTCCTGTGACTCTTCCTGTTCCTGTGGTCAGTCTTCTAAGTATTTGTACTGAAACCATCCTAATTAGACGGTGAGAATTGTAGGGCGTGGACTTGTCTCATTGTTTGGTTTTTAACACTGTGAGTATACAGTACTCATACTGGTATTAATACTAAATCTTGTCCTGTGCTTTATTATGCTTGTAATGGAGAAACAGTTAAACATCTAGTTTGCATTCAGTCTGCTTTCTAAATTTAAAAAGGCTTATACAATCAAGGCTATATATATCTCCATGCATGTCTCTACTCACAAAAGTTCAGACCCCTCTGTCCAAGTTTAGCTACATTTACATTCCTACAAAATAGGAGTAAGCGAAAAGATAATAAATATTATCATACTTCATGAAAATAGGTGTGTTGAAGATATTACTTCCCTGATTTAAATAGCTGCAGTACAGGCTTCATACTTTTGAGATATTATAAAACAATGGATAGGAACACTATTTACAGCTCAAATCTGTGGGAAGAAAATCAATCAGAGCTCCTATCTTTCACTGCCAGAATCAAATGTCTCACACACCTACAGAAAAACAGATTCACTAGTTGTGATGCTCATACTTACATGTGGATCTAGTGAGTCATGCCAAACGTCTGCTTTGTCAGGCAACCCATTATTGTCTGTGATTAACAGCAGGCCCTCAGTGAAAAGCAGAGCAGAGGAGATAAATAGCAGTATTTACCCAGAATACTGCCCCCAGCAATGCATTGATCAGGGACATCCTAAGCCTGGCATTATGTCTGTGTGCTTAATAGCTCTGCCATCCTTACAAGGATTTGTTCAATTGCTTTTGGCATTTCTGTAAACATCTGACATCCATAACTTCCCATGGCAAAGGAATCCCACAGCGTACCTACAAGCTTCACAAGAAAATGTCTTCTTTGCTTGCCCTGTACTGTGACCTGTTACCCTGGAGCTTACTGAAAAAAAAAAAAAAAAAAAAAGACAAACAGCTCTTCCCTGGTTATCCACAATTTACAGCCTGTGATTCTAATGACCTTGGTCATACTTTTTTGTTGCTTCTTCCCCAGATGTTTAGGGCAAAGATTTAGAACGGATTTAAGACATTGGATCTTCACTAAATGCAGTGGCCTTTGGATCATTTTCAAAAAAGGAATAAAGTACGCAGTGTACTAAGCATGTGAATAGTTACCCAACCACTTCCTCTTGAGATATTTTTAATATTTTATATTATATTTCTGGTAAAAAATATGGAGATATTTCTGTATTTTTACACCTTGAATTGATACCAGTATGTTAGAGAAAATTCAGTTCTCAAAATTGAAAAGAATGGTGCCAACATTGTAATAAAACTGTTTTTACCGGATTAAAATAAGCTTCTGATACTTACTACCTGAAGAAGAGACAGGAAAAAGAAAAAGCAAATATCTTTGACCTTTTCATCAGGGAATAAGAGGAAAAGAAAGCAGTATGATAAAAAATGGGGATGGAGTGGTTTAGCACCATTTGTAGGCTAAGTTCCAAGTCATTTTTATAATCAAGTTCCAATCCAAGTACATGTTTGCCTCATTTCCTTTGGATCTGACAAACTTAAGTATAAGAAAGTCAAGGGCTTATTTTTTCATTTTCACTTTGATGAAAGCATTCTCGCTTTTCATGCAGTTTTCAGATCAGATCAATTGTTTTATTTTTCTAAAATGCCAAAAACAGCATAGCTAGGAGGAAACTTACGCAGGAAAAGAATGAACTGTTGCTTCTATACTTACTGTGTAATGTCACTTGCTTTTTTCATGTGTTCTCTTAGTTCTAGTAGATCCCACACTCGCTAAAGCTTTATTTCAGAAAGGAAAAACTACGATAATTATAGCAAAAGATGTCAGGATACGCAGACAACCATTCCTTGCACCACAAATAAAGGACTGTGGCATTCTTTTTGTCACATACTTCTTTAGCATATGTGTTATGCAGTTTGTCTTACACAAATAAAATGCTTCTTAATGCAATGTAAATAGACATTTAAAAGATAGCATCAGTAGCTGTGAGTCACTTCGGTTGGAAATAAATCTACAGTATTCCACCAGAGTAGCACAAAAAAAATCATTTTAATTCCAAGGCCAAACATACAATACTCTATAGGCATGGTGCTTGCTATGCCCTTTACTGGCAGATTGATTTTCACATTCTGACTAAACTAGCAGTTAGCAACATTACACTGCTGGTTGGATAGCAATGACGGCCCAATTAGAAAACACAGTCAATGAATAGGTCAGGCAGCTGGGGCCCAGATATTCTAAGGAAGACTAGGCCTTTCAGTTTGTAAAACTTTCTGTTGACCTTTTCCTCATCATAAGTGACCCACCATAAAAACATGTCAAATGTTTTGCAGAAACAAAACAGAAAATAAATTATGGTTTATCCAATAAGCAAAGAGCTTAAGAAAACTTGTTGAGAAATTGTTAGCATAAGAAAGATAAGAGTGGGTTATAGAGGAATTCCTGATTTCCCCATAAATACATCCACTATATTTGCTGTTGGCTTTGGGAAAATGTTTTTAGGTAGCCTGTGCTAATCAAATATAGAATCATAAAATCATAGAATCATGGAATGTGTTGGGTTGGGAAGGGACCTCTAAAGGCCGTCTAGTCCAACCCCCCTACAATAAGCAGGGGCATCTCTAACTAAGTGAGGTTGCTCAGAGCCCCATCTGTTATGTACATATAACAATTAGGCATATTCTGAGGGCTTAGAACCACCAAAACTAGTAAATGGTATGGCTGTATAATTTAGCTCACTTAGCTTTTCCATATAAACACAGATAATTTTGAATTTTGGCTTGATCCCACTTACAATATATATATATTTACAATATACAAATAATTCCATATGGATTTGAAGTTATGCAGCCTAAAAACAGGCAGTAGACATTTCTCAACATATGACTTATGCAAAGTAGGTGAATGTATGGATCAGGAAAGGGCTATAAACATTAGTGTAGGACACTACACATCTTATTGTGCTTTTGAGCTAAAAAGGAGTAGTTCTTTTCTGTCAAATTGAGAGTTCAGTTCTGTAGGCACAATATTAGCACTAGGGCTGTGAAATCTAGTATTCACTACACATAAAACACATGTCTTTGGAGACAAAGTTCCCACCCCTTCCAAATTAATAACAAGGTCCCCTTGGGCTTTCAAAAGGGCCAAGCTCTTCCCTGAAGACTACTGATCTTTTTTTATCAAGATAGATCTCTCTGTGATATACCAACGTGGAGTTTCTTGTTGTAAATATAGCTTTTCAACATCCCTGTTATTATTTTCATTAAAAACACCTTGGCTATGCCTTTTTACAAAGTGTGCTTATGTTAAAAAATGCCTTTCCTTACACCTTAAAACCTTCCATCACTGATGTTTCTTCTAACATTATCTAATCTCACCATTGTATCTAATCTTGAACCCAGCTAGACTTAATACTAGAAATGAGCAAGAACAGTTCTCGACTTTTGTTCTGTCATATGTCCTCAGTTTCAAACTCCCATGGCTGACTATTTCATTGTGGTCTTTGTTATTACTACAGCCATTGTAAGAGGTGGACACATTTTCCTCTACATTTCCATACTAACTTAATGGTTTCATGTAAATACAGAATTGTAACAATAGGAGCATATATTACTGCTTATTAAGCTCCTTTCAAAATTGTGTCTGATTTTTGTTGTATAAGAAGCAATGTCAGGATGCCATTACATAATCTAGGAACAGCATTAACTGAAACTACAGGAATGTACTGAAGACCAGTATGAGCGTGATGCTATTCTCTGAACTGCAGTGTAGGCACATCTGAAATCTGCTTGCTCACACTACAGAAACTACTTATTAGCATCTGTATATAACACATCATCACCACAGGGAAAGATAGTTTAAAATCATAAATGTCAAGACATAATTAACTTAAAGGTCAGGTTTAATTACAGTTGTTGAAACTGAAATATACTAATTACCATGACTATGACAGAAAATTTCTTAAAACCATTTGAAATGTTTTGTTGGTGCTGGTACTTTTCCATAATAGACACCTTTTGTTCCACGATGGAGATGTTTCACTGGGTAATTTTTTACTAACTTTGAAACAGAGAGAGAACAAACCAGAAAACTGATGAACAAAGCACCATCACAAAGCTCAACAAAATCTGTTCTATGTATTATGATATTATTAATTACTTTCTTAAAATTGGCACTTCAGATAATCATTTAGATAATGGAATTATTTGGAAAGTCTGGTGCATGGATGAAACAGATTTAACTGTGTGGCTTTTAGGTTTAATGACAAAAAAAATCAATAAGTGAAACAGACTGGTGAGAAAATAACTCAATAACTGAAAAATTTGCTCTACCTGTAGGCTTTTCCAAGGATTCTACTGGGAATAGTTATTGACTCATATAAGTATTTTAGTTCTGTCTTTCCCCCAAGGTGCAGAAAGTTTGAATGCTGTGATTTCATTTTCTCTTCTGTTACCTATTGTTTATCCTCACCATAGCCAGGATTTCCAGCTTACCTTTTCCTATACCTTTAGCAGAGTGATAAACATACTTTTTTTCCTAAAGGAGCTGTTTCCAGCTAGGTAGAATGCAGCAGAGAAAAGGTTAGGCTACATAAAGTTGAATTCCCCACAACAGCACAGAATTTAGCTACAGTACAGTCCTTGTGCAAAAATCCAGAAGTCTAAAAGTGAACATAACAGACAACTCTAGAGGAAAATATGACTAGCTGATGAAAAGAGGCTATTAAAAGTGCTGATAAAAGACACATACTCTTTTATTAAGTTTTGTTTGTCCTGCACCTGAGGTGTTGGGTCATAGCAGCCCAGGTAGCGCAAAAGGTGTTGGTGCCTTCCGAAGTGTACAAATCACCTGAAATCAGCAAAGTCCTGTGCCACTGGAGGAAATATTTCTACTAGGTAAGTGGGCAGCTCCTTGTCCTTTTCTCTTTCCTTTTTCACAAGCCTCAGTACTTGGAGCTTCACATGCAGCAGAAGAGCTCGAGTCTGAATATACCCATCAGCTGAAAGACACAGTGAAGGACAGTCTCAGGGTCTCAGGTACACAACACAAGTATATCAGAGAATTGGCTGGCAGTTCAGAAACCATTCAGAATACACCAAAAAAGACCCTTGACTATGCTACAGTGAAAGGCAAACAAGGTAAGTGAGTTTGTGTCGCCTTGCATCTCAATAAATGCAAAAGCATGGCATTTAATTAAAGAGTTTCCTGCCTCCCAGGTACTGATGACATTGAAATCAGTGTGGACATAAGGCATTAAAGCTGGCATCACCAAATAAGTATCTTATTTAAGATTTACAGCTGACTGTTAGAGAAAAGTGAAAATTTATTAAAGGCTTCCATCTGGCAGAATGTATCATTAGTATTCAAACTGATAGCAGCAGTTATTTAAATTTAATAATCCAAGTGGAGATATGCATCAAAAAAGAATTCTTCTAAAATATGTCTAATAGCAACAACTGACTTCTTTATTATAGTCTGCTTGTGAAAAAATGCCAGATATCAAAGAATAAGACATCAAATGTTAATTTCAGTGTGTTCTTCCAGTTGAAACTCACATTTAAATTATATACTCAGTGTGAACCAAGTAGCACAGACTGTACCTGTTTGTACCTTTCCTGAGCAAGATTTGACATACTGGGACCCAGAGAAAGCTGGGAAATTTCCCTTAGCTGAAGAGAAGTTGCTTTTGACTGTAGGTGTTCAGGTGCTGGTAGTGAGAGTAGCCTCTGTAAGGAAAGGCCAGTGCCAGACTCAGCCAGCTCCAGTGAGTTCCAGCCACCTTCAGTGGACCCACCACAGGACACAGCTGAGCCTTTTAGTCACAGGTGTGTCACCTCTGGGAAAACATATTTAAGAAAGGGCAAAACATTGTCCAGGAGAGAGGAGCAAGTTTAAAAAAAAAAAAAAGTGTGAGAAACAGCCTTGTGAACACCAAAGTCAGAGAATAAAGGGGGAAAGGAGATGCTTCAGGTGCTGTATAAGAGATTCTCCTGCAGCCCACAGAACAGACCACAGTGGAGCAGGTATTTTCCTGTAGCCAGTGGAGAGAAACATGACAGAGCAGATGTCCACCCCACCCAAGAGAAGCTGGATATTCACTGAAGGGACAGAAGCCTGTGGAGAGCTGATGATGTAGCAGGTTCTCCTGGCAGGAGCGGCAGCCCATAGGAAAGACCCACAATGGAGAAAGGGAAAAGTGCCATGGCCTGACTGCGATCCACATTCCCCACCCTTTGCACATCTCAGTATGCGGGGGGAAACCAATGAGTCTATGAGTCGAGACTGAAGGAGTGAGGTTGAGCCTGAGAAAAAGGGGTAGAGGCTTGGGGGGAAGGTAGTTTAGGGTTTAGCTTTGTTTCTCACTGTCTAACTCTATTTTAACTAGCCCTACACTATATTAATTTTTCCCAAGTCAAGTCTGTTTTGCCTCTGATGGTACTTGGTAAGTGGTCTCCCCGTCCTTACCTCAACTTGTGAGCTTTTTCACCCTATTTTCCCCTCATGTCTTTTTGACAAGGAGGAGTGAGACAGTGGCTGGGTGGGTATTTGGCACCTGACCAAAGTCAACACGACAGAGGTGCTGCGTAATTATATACTTTTATAGGGAGTGCATCCTCTGAAGTACCTGTGTGCTATGTGAGAATGAAGCTGAGAAGGCTGTATATAAGATAGAAAGGCAATCCCTAACCTAAAGCACTCTTTTGATTTAATATTATTACAATACCAAGCTGTATTTTATTATTGTTTTAATTAATTGCATGAAGCTACTGCTCTATTTTTCAAGTTATGCAGCTGAGGTTTCCTATGTTAGGTAAAATCCACCTCTCATTCTCATACGATAGACCTTTTTAAACATCATTCTTTCATATCTCAGCTCTTACTTGCCAAGATGGGATTCACGAACAACTCACATGAAGCCAAGGTGACAACATGACCCACCTGCAGAACAGTCTTTCTGTTAATTTTCACTAGTGATACCAAAGAACATTCAAAAAGTTGCAGACAGAGTCATTGCTGTATCACCTGGCAGGTAAAAAAGTCAACAGTAGAGGACAATTCATTCAGAAAAAAAATGAACATTAAAATTGAGGCAAAGTGAAAGCATCACAAACTGAAGAGGTTGGAGAAAAAAAACATTGCATTTGTTATAAAAACAAGCAGAGATTAACTACCTAGTGCACAATTTACATCATGGATGTTGCAGAAACAAAAAATACCCACAGATTTCCCACTCTTTTGCTCCTTTTTAATTGCAGATTCATGGGGATTTCAACTTTACAGGTTGATAATTTACCACTATGGTCTGTTTTTAAAAAGTTGAACAAGAAAACATTAGAATGCTCTGAATATACTGTTGGTAAGAAGCCAGGTTAGGCTATCTAAATTGGACTAGGTGCTTTAAACATTCCACAGCTTTCTTAAAGGAAGGCAGGCACTAGTTCTGCATTGGCGGTGTTATAAAAAGTGATCAATATCAAGACATTTACTCCTTTGTCACTCCTAGCTCAGCAGGGGTAAGCACAGCCAGAGCCTAAAGGAAAAAGGCTTTCACAGTCACCAGGCAGTAGTACAAAGCTGGGCACATCTAACGGGCTGGGGGTAGGGGATGCATGTGCGATGGTGGCTGAGCCTCCCCAGTCCCTGCTCCTCCTCCCCCAGACACCTGTGAATGCTCAGTACTACAAAAAAGAGAACATACTTGACTTTTAAATTCTTTTTCCTAAGCCTTTTTTTTGCCCCAGGAATGAATATGGATACACACTAACTACTCTGAAAACATAGACACAGGTTTACCAAAACACAGGTTTTTATTTTCATTTAAAAACTCTGAAAACATACTCTGAAAATTAAAAAGAGCTCCTTCCTATCTTTTTCAAAATGAAACATTGTATTTTTCTACTTATATGAAAAAAGCATTGCAGAATATCCTGACTTTATTTTTTAAATTTCAGTTTTAAAAAAGCCATTTTTATTTCCTCCTGTAATGCCTTCTTCCAATTGATGCATTCTCAACTCATCAGAAGAAAAGTTTTAACTCTTATTACAAATGAGAATTATTTGTAGTCTTCACAAAAAATAAACAGGAAAAAAAGCCTTCTTTTTGTTTAGCTGTATGTCAAATTCAGAGAAAAAAAATGTTAGCAATTCAGATTCTTCACTCGTATTTATTCTACAATAAAATACTGTACAGCAGCACTGAAGGTGCTCCTACTATTCCATGTATAAGTCTCAGCTTACAAATAACAAAGTTTGCACAAAATCTTTGAACTCAAAAGCTCATTATCTTATACAAACTAGACATTGAAAGCTGAGGCATTGTTAGGGACATAATGAACAATGTTACACTGGGAAGAGCAAGTGCTTAAAGAACACAGGACTGCCAAGAATGTATGAGGAATGTAGCCATTCTAGATAACAATATCAAACTCTTAAAGCTGCTGAAAATGTTCCTCACAGTGGCAGATTTCAGCTTTACACAATTCAGAGCTTCTCAGCCAGACCCCACACCATGGTGCCAGAAGGCCCAATATCACAGCCAGTGAAGACACCTTAATTGGCTCTGTAGAAGCCAGTTATGGTCTGAAAATATTGGGCTATATTTGAATTTGTAAGTTAATTTGAAAAAAAAAAATCACATTTTTTCACTGATGTTTTCTTATTCTCCATAAACTTAAAAAAAAAAAAAATTATTAGCTTAAGCACAAAACTACATGAATGAAACTATACTGCTCCAACTTAGACACACACAAGTCTGTAAGGCCAGATGGGATCCACCCAGGAGTACTGAGGGAACTGGCAGAAGTGCTCACTAAGCCACTTTCCATCACTTATAAGCAGTCCTGGCTAACTGGGGCAGTCTCCATTGACTGGAGGTTACCAAATGTGATGCCCTTCTACAAGAAGGACCAGAGGGAGCATCTGGGGAAATACAGGCCTCTCAGTCTGACCTCAGTGCCAGGAAACCTAGCTGGAGCTGTTTAGTCTGAATAAAAGGAGGCTGACAGAAGACCTTATCACTCTCTACAACTACCTGAAAGGAGGTTGTAGTGAGATGGGGGTCTATGAAAGGAGTAAATGGCCTCAAGTTGCACCAGGGGAGCTTTAGATTGGATATTAGGTAAAAATTCTTCCCTGAAAGGGTTGTCAAGCCTTGGAAAAAGCTGCCCAGGGAAGTGATATTGTGGGAGTCCGCAGCTGGTCTGAGGACTTCAGCCTTGAACAGTTAATGATGTTTTCCTAAAAGAGCCTGGGAAACCCTGGGGGTGAAGAGTCCCAGGGGAAGAAGTAAGGTAAGAGTCTAACTAGCAAATTCCACAGTGACAGCTTGGCAAGAAGTCAGTAGGAGGTACAGCAAGACCATCAGCCAATTAGCATCTGTAGAGAGGTAGATGGACGTGAGCTATCCTTTAATAGAGAGCTTGGAGAATATGTGCTACCAATTAGAAACTGTTG
>JAVSBS010005680.1:9903-20970 GCA_033124195.1 Coracias cyanogaster | reverse complement strand
GGGGAGTGGTCTGGGACCCCAGTGGGTGGACCACATCCCTTGGTGGGCGGACCCTGGACATCTAGGGGGCGGATCACGACAGGTGGCATTGCCCAAAAGCTTGAAGTTAAAAAATATAGTGAACTGGTAACTAAAAAATAGATGGGAACCACTTAAGGATTCTCTTACAGCCTGGCTCAATGGTTGGAGACACTACGCAGTGAAATGTGGACACACCTTGCCAACACAGCCAGCCCAGGAGTCCCTGCAGCTCTGTGCTTTGTCCCTGCCTTGTAGACCACAGCTCATTCCCCATGTATTTGTACTGGTATTCTTGTCACAGGAGCAAGGCTCAGCAAGTTAAAAGAATAAATATTCTGGGAAAGTCACAGGGAGGGAAGCATACCTGAACTCTGAGAGCCTCAGAGAGCTGATGACAATTTTCAAATGTCCTGGTAGAGATGTAGAAAGACTTGTAAATAACTGTGGTAACAAAAAGTACCACATACAGTTCTACTGGCTGTCAGACTGCCTAGAAGGTTTCTCAGTCCTTTCTTAGAAAGGCCTCAATGCTCTGCCAGATATGGACTTGCTGGCACAAGGTTCTGCCATCCTAGATCCTTTTAGGCTAATTTTTTACTTCACATTTTCACTCATGTTCATTTCCCTTGCCTTTTCCATGAGCTGGAGCCAATATTAACAGGGATGTTTGGTTGTTTTTCTTCACTTTGCTAAACTACTATTTTAATCATCCTTTCATGCAATAACTGCAAATATTTGTTCTATTTCTCATCTTTATCTGCTTCCAAATTACCATAATCACCACATACATCTCTGTTCTCTGAACACCACCTTAGCTGAAAGCAAAATAATCATGTCACAGGTTGGCTAACTTCAGAGAAATCACAGGTATCTGATATATATCTAAAGCTACAACATCACTCCACATTTATTACAGAGAAATAAAGCTACCATTGCCTTTCAACACTTTGTGATACTTTCCCAGTTGCCTCAAGGATTAATGGCACTGAGTTTCCAAAACATCTGAGTTTCTCTCTTTGAAGAGCTATGCAAATTGCTATTTGTATGCAAACTGGAACATTAGTCTTTACTCTCCTAATTTTAATTGGTACACCATCATGCAGACAGGCTGCTAATAGCAGCCTGATTTCTAGATTAAGGTCAACGGACCCAAAATGCACAGTGTTATTTGTTTCAACTAAAAAGATCAAAACCATAGAATAATGATAAAAAACACAGAGTTCAAATGAGAAGAGAGACTGGTTCCTCATCTTCCTAAGGGTCCATAACCTCAGCTAAACATTAATCTGTAACAGGAGTCAGATTAATTCTCTCTGCTTGGTCAAACAACTTCTGAACAGCTGGGAAACTGAAATGATTTGCCATTTATATACAGATACTATTGACAGATCCTGGGATCTTGCTGAAAGATAAGTTTCCAAGTTACACTGTCAAAATTGATGGAAAAGTTTCTAGTGCTAGGAAACAAATATTAGATTTTTTTCTGGAATCAGTCATTATTTCAAGTAAGTATTTTTCAAGGGACATACAAGTTACTTTTTCACTTTCACCCCTTATACTAGTAATGATTCCCTTGAAAATATTTCTATAGCCACAAATTTCCTTCCAAAGTGTGTAAATAAAATTGGTAGGAGATGCCTATGGAAAAAAAATATTTTTATGGACTCTAAAAGGCAAACTCTGGGAAATAAAGTCTCTGAGTGTTAACTTGAAGATTGAATAAAGAAATTAAAATATATAGGCATTAAGGATTTTTTTCTGTTTTAAAAATATTCATTTACTTTAACAATTATGTTACAATTCACACCAATGACAAGGACAAAATCACATTTTATGCCTGATTGTTTGATTTCATCAGACAAATTGAGACAAATAGAACACTGGTTCATTTCCATTCTTTCCCTTTTTGTGGGCATTTAGAAACAAAGATATTGGAGTTAAAGACTTTCTGAAGCAAACCCTTCTAAAGTGTTCTTGCTTCCACCTAATTCTATCTCTGTACCACAAGCACATCTCCTAAAGGAAAGTTAAACAGTGCAAAATACAACTCAGTATGCTTCTGCAGGTCCTCAATTAACACAAAGCAATACCTCCTTTGATCTCAGAGAAACTATTCAAGTTAAAAAGGGCACACAATAAAGAGCCCCTATTATTCCGCCAGACAAGGCATGTAACAACATACTCACACCACACACACAAAATGTACTTCAATTCTGGAGAAGAGAATTCCCGAACAGAATGTAATTAATGTTACATGCCAAACCAATTAGTAAAGTGTCATTGGAGGCACAGCCGTTGCATCTACATCTCCAAACTTCTGGGCCAAGATCCGGAAATTATACCACTTGAAAGCCCTTAACAGGAAATAATGAGAATTTTTATGGCTCCAGAGCCATAATTCATATCAGCCATTTTATGTGTGCACATAATTAAGCAGTCAATATACTTTGGTGTAATGGCTGGTTTCTAAGCTCTCCTCTCTCACTGTAAACATTACAAAAAGGAGTTGAAGAAATCATCAAAGGGATTTAAGCATCATAGGGCTTAGCAAGCTCCTAGACATCAGGATATGAGGGAGATTCTCAGTCAAGCACTCACAAGTGCATTGTGAAGAGGCTGATATTATGCAAAGTTCATCGTTGTCTCATTGAAAAGAATACTTAATATTGAGTTACAAAATAGAGCAGAAGGAGGATAATTTTAAAGGCCAAAAAAAAAAAAAAAAAGTCTGGAGGGTTCCCTTAACAGGAATTAAATCTATTACCATTTTTATGTTTGTATGCCAGGCACTAGTCTTAGACAATGTCTACAGCATGCCTATAGTTGTGTTCTGAAGACCATTTCTATTCATATGGCTTTTAATACAAACATGGGGAGACACTGGAAAAATTAAAAGAAAGTAAATTTTATAAGTATAAAGGAGAATAGATTTTATTCACTATACAATTACCATAACTTCCTCAGTCTTAAAGACTAAAGAAATAGCTTAGTAAGGTTCAAAAAATTACAAAGCTCACCACACCTCATGTTTATAGTACAAACTAATAACTAGCTGAAATAAGAAGGAAATTATTCTTCCTGTGCTCTTTTGCATACAAACTAAAAATAATATATAGGATTGTTAATGGCTGTGCATGAGACATGACTCACCACATCTGAAGCACATAAAATATACAGACTACTGTGAGACGAGAGACCAGAAAAAACTACCGATGCAACCTATTTTGGAGCAGAAATCCCTGCATTCCTAAACTGGAATACAGAATCCTGCTCTATAACTTACTTAGGGAGTCTTTAGTGCCTGGGCAGTGCCTAGACTACGCTGATACTTCTGGAGTTGTAATGATTGAGCCATCCAAGAAAAGCATGGTTTCCATACTAGGTCTGCTTGGAGACAAAACAACATAAGATTGAATACTATTTACATATTAATGCAATATAAAGCATGACAATATTAACATTTTCTTCACGCTTCTATCTTGTGCAGAAGCATGCTTATAGGTATAATGGTTGTAGCTATACTGTTTTCTAGAGTGCAGGTCTAAAAGCAGATTTGCTGTACTCCATGACCCACAGTCTATATTCCTACCGAGTCACAGAATGAATTCTGTAGCTCCATTTACAGCATTTGAAGGTGTCATTTAGCCGTTCTTGGAAGGAGTCTGCTTGCCTTGATCAATCACAATGCACATCAGCATTTGTATGAAAGAAACTAGTCAGATGTAGCTGTACCTTTGCATTTTCCAGTCACATTAAAGATATAGCAAGGCCTGCAAGTACTATACTGATGCACCACAAAGCTCAGTGTTTTTCTCTAAACATACTTCAGAACTGGGTCTAGCAAGGTCATGCTTGATTTGCACTTCAAAATACAGGATAGATATATGTTATGTGCAAAGTGCTTTTCCAGAGTGGCATCTTTGTTTAGGCAAGGACAATTAGGTTTTACTAACAAAGAAACAAACAACTATATGAGTAGCCACCTCAGCATAGCACATTTGCCATAGTGTGCATGGACATAAAAATGAACTGATGCTATGAAATATGCTACTGTATGTATGAAGATATTGAAAGAAGACA
This sequence comes from Coracias cyanogaster, assembly GCA_033124195.1. Taxonomy (NCBI): domain Eukaryota; kingdom Metazoa; phylum Chordata; class Aves; order Coraciiformes; family Coraciidae; genus Coracias; species Coracias cyanogaster. Next base: position 16,869 of record JAVSBS010005680.1, on the reverse strand, counting down.
GTCAGCAGCCAACAGGCAGGTGGTCATGTCTCAGCTATTTCCCATGAGCTAAAGTTAAGATTATGACTGTAAAGAAGTCCACCACAGTAAAAATGGAACTACAGGGAGTCTAAATTCAATTACACTTTGAGTTTGGCCTCTCTATGACTTTTCCTTGAATCCCACCAACAGAAAATCTGGCAGGCCCTTGGCATCTTCTGGAGCACAGAGTTCTCACTGCAGTCCCTTGTAAAACAGAAGCCCCCATGTCCTTACATCTTCCAACTATTACAAGTTCATTACAACAAATTACTAACATCTCCTCTGTTCTCTGAATAGGATGAAAAGCAAGGGAAACATCAGCCAGTTGGAAAAACACCAATTAAAAAAAAAAAAAAAGAAAAATGTGATAATTCATTCTCATGTCAAAGACTCTGAAGAGGAATGAAAAATATGATAAATTAATCCTTTCTAATAAGGAGAGATATAATAAGAATAGAGACTCATTCAATTAATCCACTCTTAATATAATCCTATAAGAATGATATGGACCTCCCTGGATACCGTATCTCAAGATATGGCAATTCTTTTCTTTTTCTTAGCCAGCAGTTCCTGATTACAGGAAAGTAATTAGGCAAAACTGTCTAACAGAGTAGTATTTGAGAGATAATAAAAACATAACACAGAAAGGAGTGATCTAAAAATGTAGGAGGTTAGTTTATAGGACGTTCCTAAAGAGCCAGATCCTGGGTAGGGTAAGCAAACTGACTCACAGTTTAATTCAGATTCTGACCGAGACAAGTGTTGTTTTTTACATCCTCTGAAAAAAAGTTTTCTAAGTAGTATATTCAGATTAGCTGGTTACTTTATATACAAAAAGATTTTTTAAAATTACGTAGTAAAGATATTAGAGAATAGAGGAGAAACTGTTTTTCATGCTCATTATATATGACCCAGGGCCAGCCACTAAGAGTCGTAAGACTTTTCCACAGACTTTTATTATCAGTTAGTTTCCCACTGAGCAATGTGCTAAGAATGAAATGCCTGGATCACTGAACAATGGTAAAATACCATGGTTTAGCAGGCTAGATGCACCAGAAGTCTTCAAGATCTGGCCATATACCAGCAAGCTTTACTATGCCTGCACCAGTCATTCCTACACACCATGCCCACAGTTAACCTGTCCTGTAACCAGCAAGTCACTTGAAATAAGTAAGAAAGAAAAAATTAATATTCACTGTTCCTTAATGCATAGGTACACCATAACATATATCCTCAAACCTACAGAACCACATCCCCTGCCAATTTAAAATTAAAAAAAAAACCAAAACAAACAAACAAAAATGAACTGTAATGGGATCCTTATATATCCTCGTGAAGAGCAAGCTAAATGCTATAAGCCCATTAGACATAATGCAAAACTGTTAGTATACTTTATACTGTATCACAGTTTACATTCTGGTTAATTATTAATTGTCTTTTTTTGTTGTTTAAAGTTTGGTGATAAATTGTAAGCACAATCTTTTGGAATCCTCTTCATCTGCATGGTTTCCAATATGCAATGGTTACTAATGAAGGTTGGCATCTAGGCCGCGTTTCCCATTCTTTGTTAATTCACATATTGAAATAGACAGTAGACCTGTGTTGGATCTACTCAAGTTCTTCCAGATGTGTTCCTGTCACTTCATATAATGGAAAAAATAGAAGTTAAAATTTTCATTACAACTTCAGTCTTCTTAACTGCTTCCATCTGCATCTATTTTACGACTGGTTCTCCCTAGTCACATGTTCCATAACACAATCTTAGTGCTAATTTTCCCTTTGAAAAATCCTGATGCACTCACTAGCGTATATAAAGACTATCTTTCATATCATTAAAACTTGCTACATATAAATTTCTGTTATCTAATTTAATATATATTTATACACTTCTAAGTTTAATATACACATTTCTGTTACAAGGGCATTTCTTTTTCCTTAAGTAGTAGTACTTTTTTTTTTTTTTTTACAGTTTTGGAGGCACTGAGAGAAATATAATACTTTGGTGATGTCTTTGAGTTTCCTGAAAACATATTCCCTTCGGATTTTAGGATTTTTCACAGCCTAGAGATTGCCCTGTGGAACATGGCTAACCACCTGCTTTCAACACCAACTGGCATTGCTACATTTACTATCTTAGATCATTTAGTAGCATTTGACATCAGTTGACATTGCTCATCATGGGATTCTCCTGGAGCATCTGCAATCTTGTGTTGGCCTAAAAATCATTGCTCTATGCTGCCCAAAGCAGTCAGTTCTAATCTTTTTAATTTATATGTCTTCAGCACAGTGGGCTTTGCTGCTAGGCTCATTTTTTGTCCCCAAGCTCCTGGAGTATGCATACCGCTCTTGGCCATAGTGTTTAAGTAGCAGGGCATTTGATACAGCAGTTCATTAAACAACCACATCTTAAAGTGTTCACTGACAACTGATTAAAAAAAAAAATTAAGATGACAGGTCAATTTGTATTCTGCAGCATATGAAGTCATAGATGGTTGTTCTTGGACATACTAGTAGAAGAATTTATTGGTAGTGAGTCATTCAGTGAATATAATATACATTTTATTATTATATTCTATCTCTTCAGAGTTTAATAATTTTTTTATTCATTGTATTTATATAATAACTACCAAACTACTGGTGTTTACTAAGGAACCTGAACTATGTTCAGTAACTGCAATATATAATTTCTCCATACATCCCAGGATAGTGAATTACTGGTATTTTAAAAAAATATTTAAAGACTCTCCTGTGAAGAACAGAAAATGGTCAGATACTCTTTTTTGCACATACATAATTTATGCAGATATATACACTAGTATTATTATGAACTACTGCTTACCAAACACTCCAGCCAACAAAGCCACTGATTCTTTAAACAATTAACTCAGTGGGCATTAATTTAGCCAGACCAGCTAACTTTGATTCCTTTTTGTCATTGTCACTAAATTCTGCTTTAGAGATTTAAGCTTTGTGACTCTGTGACTCTGATTAGGTTTCCAATCATACCTTTCAGTAGTATTACAAGCACAAGATATTGCTGCAGGAACGGGTGAGAATTTGGACTGGTTGCTTTTCATAATGCATATCCATTTTACAGATACATTTCTGGAGAGTTACATTAGGAGTGAGGAAGCAGCCAAAAAGAACAGGGTACTGGTACGGGATGAAGGAAAGAGATATAAACATTTTCAAGCAGAAATACTGGAAAACATTAAGATGTTACACAACAAAAAGTCTTGATCAGATTCAGACTAAACTAGCACTGTGGAGAAGAGGATCAGTGCTGTCGGTGAGACGTCAGAATGATATCAGAGTCCAGACTGGATTATCTGTATCTCCTTTTTCTAGACAATTAAAGCCTTCTTTCCACCCACAGCTGATCTGTCTGATTTTTTTTTTTTTCTTAAAGACACTGAAACAGACAAGCAGTATGAAAATTCAGAATTTTTAACCACATAGCTCTTGTGTGTGTGTGGTGGAAATACTGATCTATCTAGAAGCTTAAAGATCTCAAAAAAAACCAGCAAGCCAGTTATCTGGAAAAGTCATTGTTGTGATTTGAAGTAAAAATGCCAGAACACAGGATACAGGAGCACTAAACCAATCCAATCCAGAAGTACAACTTTTTAATACACTGCTTTGCAGGAAAATTACTGTCTACTTCTAGTACTCTGTGCTATGTTCTTGAATTTTTTTCACTGTTATGAGACTGGAGAAACTATTGCAGTTATGAATGAGTTCCAACTTCTAGTCTCTGAGCATAAAGTATCTATAAACCACTTTATTCAAGTTCTTTTCATAAAAAACCTGATCAATCAGGCTTACAAATAGCAGCTCTTGGAGATAATTCTCTGTTGAGAATCTTCATTACAATGCCAAGAAATGCTGCTGAACTGAATTTAATCTGTCCAAACCAAACTCCGTTTTTGTTCTGGATTGCATAATAGATTGATTATTATAATTCTTTCCTTGTTGTTCTTCCTGTCTTTCTGCTGAACAGAGACCAGGTAATTCCAAATGCTACAACAAAAATGCTGACCTGCAAAAAACACCCCAGTGTATTAGCCCTCCTCTCAATACCTTGTATTGGCTTCTACTGAAGGGTCTGACTAATGTCGTAGAACACCATCATCCACCACAAAAAACATCTATGGCTCTATCTTGGTAACCTATTAAACAATTTCTTTAATGTTTCTTGTCAAGCCAAGAGATTTGATGATGTAATTCACCACTTCTGATTATTCTGTAATTCCAGTTGATTGCTGATTACTCTATTTCTAAAGTTAGCTACTGCAAGGGCTTTTTACCGTGATATTATTCACCTTTGCAACTCAGCTCCTTCAGACATCAGGAAGATGGATGCAATAAGCAACTTTAAGGCTGAGTTTAATTCATTCTGCCTGAAACAGTTTTTAATTAGATATCATTTGAGATTTTTTTTTTAATTACTTCTTGGCGCTTCTGGTCACTGAACCCTGAAACATGCCCTAGTGTGATAATGAGAAGTATGCCCTAGAAGTTAAAATGCTAAAATACTAAGCACAAAATCCACTCCTAATATTATATATAGAGTCAGGAGAATTCTATCATTTGCCTTTTGCAAATTATTTTAATAAAATTTTTCAAACCACTGTGAGAGAAAAAAAAAGAGCATGACCTCTCGAAATCCATAGGTAGTCTTTTTACAGCGCTTTGGGTGTGGGGTGGGCAAAGAAGACCCTAGAGTGGTGTTCAGATGGCAGGGTAAAGTCTTCTACTTTATGCAGGAGAAGCTGAAGTCAAAAGATAGAATCAGTGGAGATTAAACTAACCAATAAAATAAAAAAGAAGTAAAAAAACAGCATTCCCCACTCTCCCCACCCCCACACTTCTCCCCCGCTGCAAATAAAAGAAAAGTTGTAAAGTCCTTTCTGCCTGTTTCACTAAACTGCTTGCATTTACAAAACACAGTTCATAAAGTTCTCTCTTGTCTAGGACCATCTCTGTATAATTTCTGTACAATTTCTTCTTGCAATTAGATTTGTGGAAATTGCAGTACCACATAATGAAGTTATAAGACAAGAATTAGGGATATATTTCTTTAATAACTACTAAGCCAAACCTGTCATTTTTGGTACTGAGTCTACTGACAAAAACTATTTTTGATCACAAGCATATTACCTTCAGTAGCAACCTTGCATAAGTGAAAACAGAGATTCCATAATGGAAGTAAAAACAACATATTTTATGGCTACTCTCATTAAGACTTCATTCTAGTAACTCATTAGAACCACAGAAGCCGAAGGAAAATGCAGAAAGGTAACATAGTGATAGTCTGTCTGCTTTCAGCAGTCTCTCATATACAAAAGAAGCAGTCCTTCTGTAGTGGTTTAGTAAAGTTGCGGTTATTCAGTCACGGCAGCCAAGTCACGTGGCTGCTGCAGCTACACCGCCGCCACCACCACCGCAAACAAAAGAGTTTTAAAATGCCTTTTTGAGTTAAGGAGAGTTTAATACAGTGACACGTAAGAAACAATCATGGCAATAACAGGAAGAACTGCAATGTACAAAAATAAACAATACCATATGAACAAACAGACAGACCCCAGCGGATCAGCCATATGCTGCCTGCAGAACCCAAACTGGCCCTAGGATGTCAGCATGGTATAGAATAGCCTGGCTGCACCAAATTAACCCTGTCCTGTCCGAACCAGGACACCTTCTCAAAAGAGGTGAATCTCAGCAATAAACAGCTAATAAAAGCAACCAGAAGAAAAATCTTCTTTATGCAAAAAGCAGGTGTCATCAGTACAATACTGCTGGTAAAACACTCAAAGACATCTTTAGTGAGCTTCTCACACTACTGTCATAGGCACCCAGAGTTCTCTATGATAAAATATTAACTCTCTATCATACTTCAGTTTGTGTTTTCATATACAATTTTGGTCCAGATGCTCTAAAAGTAATGAGAAAAAATTATATTTGCACAGAAATTACCCAGAACAGCAAGAAGGACTACAGAATGAAATAGGTCTTCTCCATCTCTGAATCCTGTGACCCAGATGTAAAATCTGTTCTATGGTGTTGCTCATCCCCACTCACACCATTATGTATAGGAATAAACAGATATTCAGTGAAAAACAGAGAATGGAAAGAGATGCTGTTGTAGTCACTTAGAGAAAATGAGAAAACAGTGCTTTCCTGGAAATGTTTTTTTCAGCCCTGTTACTATATCCTTTACTGTTATCCTTATGTATAATTTTTATGAGCACACTGTGTGTCATTGCCACCAGCTGGAGGGTAATCAGAAGTATCAAAGTCATAGAATCATAGAATCATAGCATTGCTTAGATTGGAAGGGACCCTAGAGATCATCTAATCCAACCTCCCTGACATGGGCAGGGACACCTCTCAACTAGACTAGGTTGCTTAAGGCCTCGTCCAACCCGGCCTTGAACACCTCCAGAGAGGGGGCATCCACAGCCTCTCCAGGCAATCTGTTCCAGAGTCTTACCACCCTCATACTGAGGAACTTCTTCCTAAGATCTAATCTAAACCTTCTCTCCTTCAATTTAAAACCATTACCCCTTGTCCTGTCGCTGGACACCCTTGTGAAAAGTCCCTCTCCAGCTTTCCTATAGGTTCCCTTCAGGTATTGGAAGGCAGTTATAAGGTCACCTCAGACTTTTCTCCAGGCTGAACAATCCTAGTGCCCTCAGCTTATTCTCATAGCAGAGGTGGTCCAGGCCCTGGATCATCTTTGTGGCCCTCCTCTGGACTTGTTCCAACAGATCTATGTCCCTTTTATGGCGGGGACACCAGAACTGGACACAGTATTCGAGGTGGGGTCTCACCAGAGCAGAGTAAAGGAGGAGAATCAGTCCCTTGATCTGCTGGCCACACTCCTCCTGATGCATCCCAGGATATGGCTGGCCCTCTGGGATGCATGAATGCACTGTCGGCTCA
>JAVSBS010005679.1:0-11493 GCA_033124195.1 Coracias cyanogaster | reverse complement strand
CCAGAACAAAGAGAACTAAACATACAGCAGTGGTTTTCACCAAAATACAGAGTGAGTTGGACAAATACTTCTTTGACAGATACCTCACATAATAAGCACATCATTTTTCTTAACTTCTTTAGCACTAACTTTGAGTGCCTAAATAAGCAGCAGTACTTCCAATAGTTTTTTTTTTTTTTTTCCGTATTAGCATTAAAAACCTAGTATTTTTAAAACACTAAGAGTTTTGGATTTTGTTCTAAGAAATCCAATGATAGAAAGTTCAGTGTTAATTACCAGTGTTAGAGTAGAAACATGGGATCTCCAGCTTTGGTTTGACACTATTATTTTTATAATGCAGAGATACTAACATTGACTAAAAAAACCCAGGGCTTTTTAGTATGCTGTTTTATAAATAGATGTCCTTGTATTTCATAACCTGGCATAGTTTTAAAAAATAATTATTATAGCTCTCAGAAGCATCTCAACAGAAAGGACATTCTTGATCCTGGTTTAAAAAAAATATTATCTAAAATAGAATTTTGTCTACATTTCAGAAATCTGAATGTATCAGTTGTAACTTTTATGCTCCATCTATAATTAGTAAGTCTGAGTAAATCCTTTCACATTCTCTCCACAGGTACAAAACAAGGTAACATACTTATTACATCTAAAGACAGACACAGAATCTAAACCTCTCACAAAATTCCTAATTCACAGGGGCCCAAAATATTTAAGACTTTATCAAAACACTTGCCAGTAAGATAAGGTACCTTATATATACATTAAACTTTCTACAATGGGTAAGTATCTTCTCTATGTTCTGCTGTTTCGTTGGAGATAGAGAAATAACATTATTTTTCAAGCAATATTAACAAGACACTGTTAACTTTAATCTTTAGACCTCAATTAATATAATGAAATCTAAATGTCACATATAACACTAAACTATTTCGGATATATTCTCTCAGCAGAAATACTGGCATATTGCTTGAATAGAGAAAAGAAGTTGTTGCAGACCAAGTTACTTTTGTATGTTATATAGTAGAAGAAAATCTGAAAGGTCAACTAACACAATTCATACAAAGACGGAACTGTTAGAATGCATTAAAATGTAATTAAAATGTAGTTTCAGCTGGCAAGTACTTGGCAACTGCTCAAAATACCAGAAATTTATGATCACATATGTATTTTTAAACAAGATCAGATTAAGGGGGCTAAACCCTTGTGAGATTCAAATAGCTTTCCCACTTTTAACTCTCAGATAGATTACTTTTTTCATTGCCCACTATGAGCTGATTCATGAGGATCGTCAGATGGTTTTGGAAAGGTGGTAAATTTACAGGCTAGGTCAGACTAATACTTTAAGACAGTTTTCTGTCTGAGTGGACAGTAGCAGATGCTTAGGGAAAGAGTACATGAGATATGTAGTCTCCCGAAATCGTTTGTGGCAGTTGGTGGTTTAGGGACTTCCTGAGCTGCAGATTAGATGAAGACTACAGTCAGGTAGCACAAGTTGCATAAAACACAACCTAGTATCAGCTTTTGTATAAAAAATGAAAAGTTAACAGCAATTTTCCTTCACCATTACTCCACCCTTTCCTTTACTCAGCACAGCAATTCCACACATCCTTGTAAATGAAAATATATCTTCCCAGAAGCTCAAAAATGCTTCACATACTCCCCGCTTGGACTATCTTGTAAAAACACCATTCCATGACTGTAAGACTACCAACATAAATTATTCACTTACTTGTTTTTCAGCTTGTCTATAATCCGATCCTTGGGCTGACAAAAAGTGACAAATATGACCATTGTTTTTTGCCTTTTCTCGAAGACCCATAGCAGTTCGTACTGTAGCATTTCTAGCATGAACAAACACCATCACCTTAAGATAGAAAGAAATAGAGCTGATAAGAAATAACAGAAGTCTTAATAAAATAACAAAAATACTTTAATAACAAAACATTCCCTATAGGAATGAAAAAAGTAGTTAATACATGACATACAGAGAAAAACTAATGTTGCCTTAGGGAAATTAAAGGGTGATCCCACCTATACTGTATTTAATATTTTCAAAAAGCTTTTAAGAAGGTTCCCTATTTTATTTATTTAGTCTTTAAAAGATAGGGAACAATTGTTGGCCATAAATAGTTCATTTTCACAAAGTACAGAGACTAGCATTGATGTAAATAGTTGTGTTATTTGAAACATCCTAACTGACCTGAAAAGCAAATAGTGAGGTGGTAGTTTTGTGATGGTACAACTTGACTATGTGAGATAGCTGAAACAAAAATGGAATATGAAGAACCTCAGGAGGATATTGCAGTCCCAAACCACTGGACAATAAAGTGAATAATTCAATTCAGGACAAACAAATGCAGAACACATATGGGGATATAAATTTTAAATTAAGAGATATGATTATGGGTTTTACACCACATACTATCACTCAGTAAGATACCTTAGAAAAACTGTGGACATTTCCCTGAGAAAATCAGCTAAGAGTTGAGGTCCAAATAAAAATATTATTTGTACCCATGTCTGCAGTAGGCTTTGGAAATACAGTTGGGTATCACTCAACCAACTCCACTGTCACTTATGCTTGTTACCATCATATATAGTATCTGAACCAAGAGACAGCAATAAGATGTTAACACTTATTCCTTTAGATATGTATATGAAGCAATTTAAACTGATATTAAATTAAGATTCACTGCAAGGAATATAGAAGATGAACCACGGCAGTAAGCCCTCCGATTAGTGGAGAAAGGGAAAAGTATTTAAATACCACTTAATTCCAGCGTAATAACTGTTCTGAATATCTGTTAGTCACATACTGCTGGGAAAGGCACACAATGGAAAACATTCTATACTGTCCCCCTAAGCACTCTGTACTGCCCAGGGTTTGCTTAAATTGACCTCATATACTTGGCCAGACAAGTCTTCAGTTTGAGCAAGAATGACAGTTTCTATGTTCTTAAAACACATGTGAAAAGTTTGAATGCCTGGCTTTTGAGTAAATGGCAACCATTGAGTTACAGTCCTGTTTTAAGGTAGCTTCATTTGAATTTTAAAACTGGTACATCAAATTCCAGAGAATCACGGGTTTAATTCTGGCCTTTGGCACAATCATGCTTGTATCAACTTGCGGTGTATAACAGAATTACTTTAAATGAAACACTATTAAGAAATTAGCAGTATTTAGGGTATGATTTAAAAAGTTATTGCCTCTGTCCTTAATTTGGAAATCCATATTTTAATTATAAATGTATAATGCATATACAATTTCATATAGAAGTAGACATAACCGTTGTGAATTTATATAAATTATGAATTTATACTTAAAAGCAAGCAAATTGATTCAGGTGATGATACAGAGAAGGGATAAAAAGAGAAACAATATGTGCATAACTATTTGCTTACTGGGAGCAATTTGCTCCTTACATGCTTTATCTTATTTGATACATCTTTCCATCATGATTTTAGTAACACTGTGATTCCTACAATTATTAGCTTTTCATCTGAGAAGAAATACTCTTAGATGTCATGTTTAGCAACACACCACTTTTCTCCAACTTAAAAACAACATACTGGCAAAATCCTTTTAAAATTTCTTCAAAACTAAGGGAATCACATTAAAAGTACAAGGTATATCCCTTCTGTCTTCATTAATTAAAGATTACTTGTCTATTTACCTTTTTGTAATTTTTTTTTTCCTGTAGAAAGTCTGAATAAAAATATATAACCACTCAAATCAGAAATTTCCTTTTATTAACAGATCTGCTGTATCTTCTTCAGTGAATTCTCACTTACTATAAACTCTGTATCAACAGGTTTCATAGAAAGGAAATCTTCACTCTTAAAATGAACTTGATTTTATAGATTACTAATCTGTTTCATTTTAAAATGGAGTCATATTAACATTTGATTCTTTGTCAAATAGATTCAAAATTAATCTTTTGAAAATAGCTGAATTCTGAAAGTTGAGAAACTGAGGAAATACCATATCAGGCATTAAGGTGAAATATGAATGATCTTTTTATTTCCATAATTGTGAAACTCCTGAATTAGGAAGTGTAAAAACATTCGATGTGTTGATTCCTTAAAAAAATTATAATAATAATTATTAAAATTATTATTTCAGTCTTGTATTAATTTTGAAATTACTACCTACACCTTAAATCTAAAATGGCAACTTTGAGAATGGTGTTTATGCAGCATTAATATTAATAAAGTTTTAAACATTTTAAACTAATATACTTCTGCATGCTTTGACATAATATTGATAAATACCTTACTGGTCCTCCTGACCTTTTAAAAATTCCTAATCAAAGACAAAGTGAAATGTGGTGTGATTTAATTTTTTGGAGTGGGTGGGAGTTATATGGCTAGAAGAACAAAGCTAAAAGTGCAGCTGCAAGCAGGGAGGCTTTTAAAGTTTGAAAGGAGCTAACATGAACAGTCAAACAAAATAGCAAACAAATGTGCACACAAGCATGTATCTATATCCAATATGATTCTTTATGGCTTGTTTGAACAAGATACAGAGTCATTAGGAGGTAAATTCAAACTAAACAGGGTACAGCAAAAAAAAAAAAAAAAAAGTGTAGATGTGGCCTACACCTAATTCAAAAAAATAAAGGGGTAAAAAAGCTGTACTGGGAAATGAGAACAGGTAAAACTGTAAGTCACTACAGTTACACAAAGTAGAGCACAGACTACTAGTCACAGAAAAGATGATGGTAGAAAATAGGCTCTTAATTGAAGAATCTTCCTGTCAACTATTACATAAACAAACAGCAACTGCAATGCTCCTATACAGCCAGCTCCTGAAACTGTAAGCATGAGGATAATCTATCTTAGATCCAGACATAATCAGGCAGATCTTTTAGAAACCGACACTCTGAAGTCAACCACCGCTATGAGGTCCTGGTCCTACTAAGACAATGATGAGCAACACCAAAAAGATAAGGAAATATTATTTTGAAGGCCGAAGGAATTTTGTTGTTATTTTTCAGGTTTCTTCCCAGTTCTTCTACCTCATCTTGCAAGCAGATGTGATCCAATCTCTTTCTTAGGATGAAACTGTGCTAAAAGTAGTACACTGGTGGATGAAGCAGTAACACTCATAACACTCATATTTTTACAGAAATATTAGAAACTCAACTTAATATGAACTTCTGTAGGAATGTCAAATCTAATGGCTGACACTTTGCTATAGAAACATAAAAAAGTATATTGTATAAATGAATCTTGGCCAGTGAACATTTCTAAAATGAGTATGTAGCATTACTTTTCAATCCTTCCAATTAACACGTTAGAACACGTCACTCAATCAGTATGTCTTAGTAGAAGAGAATCTGAACCCTTTTTAAAAGTCTGGTGCCTTGATTTTACTTGAAATGACGACACACTTGAGGATTAATCTAAAAGATGACAAGAAATAATACGTAGCACTATGGAAGATTTACCAATGTAACAGTCATGCAGTATTGGGCACACCTGCAGTCACCTACTTGAGATGCTAGGTAAGTTACATATGAGCTCGAGAAATACAGACATGAAATGCACAGCTATGAGGGGTACTAGAAAAGACCAAAATGCCTTAAAAAATAACACCATAAAATAAACCAAATTTAAATTTCCTCACAAAAAGGGAATTTTTGGCAGAAATAAAAGCAGGATTGGGGAGAGGTGGGGGAAGGAAAGAGAGCTCATAGTTAAAAGCCCACAAGAATATTACCACTGTAACAGTAGGATTGCTGGTACAATATTCAAAAGTCATGAAAACACTAATCAAAACATTTATGAAAAACATTTCCACATTTTTTTGTGCTGCTGGAATGTCACAGTGCCAGAAAAAGCTAGAGCCTTTTACCTAAAACTAGCTAAACCGTTCCTTTCTCATCACTGCCTGCCATAGCGTACATTCAGAAACAATCCTGGGAGCTTTAGGAACTTTGATATTAGAAGGCACTCAGTTTACACGCCTCAAGAACTGGAAGACAGATGGACTGGGACCACATTGTACTTTATGCTTCAAGGTCCCTTTATCTTTTATTTTAACCATTATACTCAATAAATTTTAAGAAATTCATAATGCTGAAAACTTCTTTCTGATATCTAATACTATATACAAAAATAAACTGTAGCCATAAAAAGAATTATCATCCTTTTTTACACTATTTACCCAGTGAACTGAGAGGTTAATAATTGAAGTGCGTATGTTTTTTGCTTTCAGTTAGCAGAGGCTTGGTACAGATTTGATAAAGCTTCAGTTATGATTTCTAAAGCTTCTGCCTACATTCAGCTGAAATGAAACAGGACAAGTGCAATTCCCCGCTGGGTCTTCCACAAGAATTGAAAAAGAAGCAGCTTATTTCTCTGTCAGGGGAGTGCAAGGTGTTTCAAATGCATCATTAGGAAGAGTAGCTAGAAAGAAGAAATAAAATTTAAAAAAAACCCCCAGCATCTGGAATTGCCGGTCCTGACCTAAATGAGCTAGCTGGGCTACTGTGCAAAATACATAGAAAGTAGGATGGTGCTAAATTGTGAAGCCAGTCTTTAACAAACAAAGTCTGTATTTAATCTTCTTTCTTACATTGAAGCATTACCTGCCACATTTTGGATATGGAACAGACAACGCTCAATTAATGGATCAAGATCTAGTTTTTACCTTGCTTTATCCAGCATAGTCTGATCAAACTCTGCTCTCAAGAATTAACAATTCCAAACCAGGATTTGCTGTGAGGTTGTTCAGTAAAAGAAGTCAGGATTACATAACACAAAAAAAACCCCAAATGTATATAACATTGTTTCCTCATATTCCCATTCTGCATGTGAAACTAAGGTTAAACGTATTCACTGAGTGTGAAATTGAGGAGATGAGATCATACTGCTTACTATATATACCTTAATAAACACAAAGCAGAGCAGATAACCTCTTCTTTTTCTAATATTCTCTATTGTATCCATCACACAATTTTAATCTTCTGGAATGCAGATGTGTCCTGGCACAGAACTACTGCTTTAATACATTAAACCTCTTGCACTAAATTAATTATAAGAAATAAAGGTCTAAGGCATAAAACCCATTAGAAAAGTCAAAGATGTGTCAAAGAACACATTTGGTATTCTCCTAAACACTTTTTATGTGGCAGCTTCTTCTTCCACAATCACTGTATGACAATGTCTGACATCATAGCAATCATTCATTCAGAAAGACGTAAGATCTTCTTATGCAAAAAATAACTAAGAAAAAAGCACTGTATAACTATCCTCCACCCAGAAGCCTTTCTACAGTTCTTACAGGAAGATACCTAATTTTCAGATGTGTACCACATTTTCTTTACGAAATTTTCCTCATGGTGTTTTAAAAACTAATAATGCACAACGGACTTCATTGACTTTTATGCATTTCGTGATCATATATCAACATATGACCAAATTTTAAAATTTAAAATCATTGCATAAATTGCTGAAAATAAAAAGTACTTCTCAGCAAGAGGTAGACAGACACCAACTTTATTTAAAAAAAACAGACTGCTTTGTTAGCTGATTAGGGGTGCCCAATCTTAAGGTTACTGTTTACTTCTAATCTCCGTATATCACCAACTATGTTTGTAAAGAACCAGCGCCAGCTAAAAACTGACATATAACAAACACCTTGTTGAATATTTTTCCCCCAATGAAGCTGGTGAGCATTTACCAAGCATGTTGTGAGATAGCAATATAGTCTTAAGAGGGTTAATTTAGCCTGTCCTTACTGTGTTAGAGAATATTATATTTCAGTGGCAAAATCTCTGTGCATTAAATTATGCAAATAAGTTAGGAAAAGTAATTTAGAATAGAAAGAAGCAGTTCCACAGCTACAAGCTGTGTAATTAGATCTGTACTCTGCAGTTCAAAGCTAACTCTGGTGTATATAGCCCTAGTGCTGAAAGCATCTGCTGCTGCTCTCCTGAAACCAAAGCATTTAAATAGTAAAAACTATACAAGAAAGGAGAAAGCAATTGTCTCTAGCTAGGTTACCTCCCCAGAATTTTCTTAAAGCAAGAAACAAATCAAACATTTTCACCAAAGACTTCATTTAAAATTCACAACAGAAAGTGCTTGCATTCCCCAAGTGTTGCATATTCCAGGCTGTAATCTTTCTAAAATGTGTTAGTGCTCCACCAAAGCACTGAAAAGTGTGCTGTTATTCAAAATACCTATGAGAACTAGTACTTTTCTGTTATCAGAGATGTAACTAGATGCTAGCAGGACTTCTATTTTCAGTAGAAGAGAAAGAAAAAGCACAGCACATATACACATAAGAAAAGCATTCATGAAAATTTATAATCAGGTACTTGAAATCCCTTTGAACACCTTTAGTCTATGTTGGACAGTAAAGATGCTTGTGATAACTTTTGCTACTGGAAAAATGTGTCTTTCAAGCTAATATTCTCTATAATAACTACAAACCCATGCATTCATCTTTTTGGGGAAGCACAATGACTCTTCCAGGTATCTTTCCACCTTGTTATTAGAGTGTTGGTGACTTGAATGCTTGCTCTGTTTTACTTAACACCTGTCCTCAAGGGGAGAAGGCCTAGATTTTGGCATGCACTTTGCATCACACCTTTTAAATAAATTATGATGAAAGAATGAATTTATTTAACACAATGTTGATATTAATTATGTAGTTTAAAGATAAGTATATATACTTTATTTTAGCTTCTAGACGTTGTTTGGCTTCATCCAGCTGAATTCTTACAACATGCTCTCTTATGTTGTATCTAGTTCTTGACCTGGGTATTACTTCTACTGAAAATGAACAGTTAGAGATATGGATCAACAGATCAATTTATCAGACCATTTTCTCCCTTAAGGTCAGCATAAAACCTCCTCCAAGTATTTTACAAAAGTCAGTTCCTAAGGAGGTTTCAACACTTGTCCCCAAGGAGCGCTGACTGCACCCATTTATGTTAAAAACATAATCCTTTGCACTTCATTAAATAGAACCACCTCCTAGACCAAGTACAACTCAACTCACTAATGTTTAATCTCATTCTAAGGACTAATAAAATTGCTTCTCTTATGTTGTGATTTTTCCCCAACTGCCAAGGCACAGCTCAAAATTCCAGTGCCTAACATTTACAGAATGAAAAATATATTCCATGCAAAATATAAGTAAAAACAACACACATGCCTCACTAATAGCTCTCAATCAAGAACAGTCACTGTAAAATCAGAATGTCTTGATTACCAGTTCTGAATGATAGCATGAGAGTGTATAAATGTGACTTCCCCTTCCTCTCACTAATATCACAATAACTATCACTATCCAGAACTAGTAACTGAAAGAACAGCAATAAAGTACATCAGATAATTTTTGTAAGGTGAACTATATTAAAGCTTTAAAAGTTTTTATTTTATTTTAGTAGATTTTTTTGTATTTTGCATGTTAAAGTCTTTTCACATATTAAACACCACCATGGAAATAGAAAAAGCTGAATAGGCATTGTTACTTAGCAAGGCAACAGGAGAATTTGAATTTATTTTCTAATTATTTTAATTCATTTTATTACATCTTCTATTTAAAAGAAATATTGATATATTTCGCATGTGTATTAAGATTTTTTACACTACAGAAAACTGAAGGATTACTAAGTTGCCTACAAACTAGTCCTAATGAAACATTTGATATATCCTTCCTTTTGTATAGAAAATTCTTCACACGTTAAAAGCGGATTGCATTTACTCACCATACAAAATTAAATAACGTGCATTAGAATATAGGAATTTTCATTTAAGCCTGAAGGGTCAAAAATGCGGAAAAAAAATATTTTTCAGCAAGAGTCACAATTAAAGCATCTGTACATTCAGCAAACTCTGTTAAAGAATACCATATAATATTTTACCAGAAAACATTAACTAATAACAACAAATAAATCTAAAATGCTGCATCTGCTAATCAGTAATGTGATATATTTTGAACTCTAAATAGATTATCACTAATTGATGTCTCTGCTAAGCTTTAATTATTCACTGGAATTACTTCTGATCATCCTTGCTTAAACAAAAAATAGGACTTTTGAAAAAAGCTGCAGAATCTGATTTTTAAAAAATTATTTAACATCGCTATTTATCTAATTATATTTCTACGTAGATATACTAGCTTATAAGGGTAATACTTCCTATTTAGTTTACAGATACTTTTACTATCGTAATGTGTACTTGTTCATTTACTAATCTGTAATAATACTACTTTTTACAGACATCTGTCCTATAATTTAAATTTTTATATTTCTTTTAATATGGAAATGTACTTTTTACTTAAGATATGGCCACTCTAAGGAATATTATCTTTTACAGTCCCATTTCATTTTTATTGTTGCATATGACATTCCATGTAAAAAAGATATGGTAAGGGCATTATACTGGAACTACTTTCTTAATTTCTTTTCTGTCTGCTGTTACTTCATTTAGCCTTTTGAATTCTAAGTTTATCCATAAAATGGGTTCTACTGTCATGCGCATTCAGAAATACCATCATCTTTCTTATTCTTCATTTTTATTTCTCTTACAGTTTCCTTCTTGGTGCACCTCTTCCTCTGCTGACTTGTTACAATCTTTATTTTTATAACTCTACTGTAATTCTCAGTATAAACTTAGTTGCTCCTCGTTTTATTTTTTTCCTTTTTCCCTCGTCTTTCCTCTATCTTTGTTGCACCATCTCTAGCTACAGATATTCCCACTTAACCACAGACTTTTAAACACAGAACTTATGGAACTATTACCATTAAAATTTTCTTTTTGTAGGTGTCATAAGTACGTAACGTCTTTGTATTTGGTGCAAAAGAAATATATTTGGAGTAGTCCCAAATAGTTCCAGCAGTACGCATACATGTAATTTATCGTACCTTCTTCTCATTTCTTTGTTCTAGACTTTCCCATTTGTCTCAGGGACCTTGGGATTTCTGTTGGCAAATCTTACCAGCAAAGATGAAGGCAAAGAGGACACTAAGTAGCTCAGTCTTTTACAGGTCCTTTGTCACCAGGTTTCCTGCCCCAATGATAGCCATCATTTTCCCTAGTCATCTTCTTGCTGCTGCTGTACTTGTGCAAGCCCTTCTTGTTGCTCTTTATGCTCCTTGTCAGATTCATCTCCAGGTGGTGTTTGGCTTTCCTAATCCTACTCTTGCATGCTTGGATAGTGTCTTTATATTTCTCCTGAGTCTCCTGTCCCTGTTTTACTCTCCTGTATGCTTCCTTTTCATGCCTGAGTTTTGTCTAGAGTTTCTTTCTTATCCATCCTGGTCTTAGACAACCTTTGTTTGATCTCATGCACATCACAATGGCCCACTCTTCAGTTTGGCTGATGTAATCCCTGAAAATCAACCAGTTCTCCTGCACCTGCCATAGGAATTTACCAAGCAGATCCCTGAAGAGGCCTGTAGTGGGTCTGGCTGAGCTGGTTTTCCACATAGCAGCAGTGTTTTTGTGCTGGGAGCTAGAAGGGTGTTGATA
>JAVSBS010005678.1:0-31861 GCA_033124195.1 Coracias cyanogaster | reverse complement strand
CCTGTAACATGTCTTTTTTAAAAGACTTTTTAAAAAAGAGTATTTCCTGAACAACAGAAATGCCGAGATAATGCTGTATGACAAGGATCACTTTAAAGGAATAATATATCAATGTTCTTGTAATTACACCAAGGAAGGAAGGAAAGGCAATCATACAAATAAATGAGCACCTTTAAATTATTAAGCAATTAAAGCAGCAGCAACGTGCTCAGCTTCCCAGAAGTATGTACTATAAACACAGACAGCTTTACAAATGCGAAGTTCAAGTCACAATTCTTAGGTGGAATGTAACTGCAGATACATTATTGCAGTTAGATTTGCTTAATCACTTCTACTTTCTGCAAAAGGTATCAGTAGGATTAGTCATTCTTGCTCTAAGCTTCTTGTTATCATGATGGCAGACGCAAACATCTAGAAATTCAGCTTTGTATACATTTTGTGAAGCAGCTGTTAATGTTATCTCTTGATCCCAGGACACAAAGCAAAACCAGCGAGAAACTTACGGTCATGCTGGAGCTATTTCACAGACAAGAATTAAACACAGGACTTCCAGCTCCAGATCCTGTGCCTCAGCTCTGACCTCTCTGCCTTCTCCTGTGAATGTTCCAGTGTCCCCACCATCCATCAGGATAACCACCTGAGTGGTGATCAATCCAAATGATATTGTATTTTACAAACACCATCCTTTGGTCAAATAGTTACAACCTACAGGTATCTTCTCTTCCCTACAATAGCAGGACACTCTGACTTTAATCCTCTATTTCTTGTCAAAAGCTGCTGTTCCAACAAAACGAATCATCATGAGAAGACACTTGACTATTGAAAACCATCAGATCTGTTTGCTCTTAGAGACTGATGTGAGGTCTTCTGCGCTGCCACCAACAATCCATAAGGCTGCGTGTACACTACTCTGTGACACTGGCATGACTTTGCAGTCTCTCCCTTTGAGTCACTCTGACTTTGCTTTAAATACATTGTTTTACTTTTTGCTTCCCTATCAACCAGTATAAACAGCATGTAGGAAAAAAAAACTGATGAGCTGACATAATTGACCAGAATAAAGAATAGCACTGAACACTTCCATTGTATAAAGAGATTCCAACCACATAATCCAAATATTTACAAGCCAGGATGAGTCAAAGTTAATTTTTCACAGATACCTCTATAAAAGGGCAGTTTACAGGAAAGATTTGAATACTAAAAAAGTTCTTGCCTTGCCAATTGTGCTTGGAACAGACTGTGGGTGGGGAAAGTAAAAGTCCTGGAAAAAAACAGAAGGATATTCACAGCATAACAGCTGAATTCACAAAGATGTACAGCAATTAAAAGTCATACTATTTAAAAGGAGAGAGATTAGACACAGGAAAATACACTTAATGTATTGCAAAGTCCAGGGAGGAGCCTTTGACCCATTGTCTGACTACCAAAACAAGCCACCTTCCCTATCCCCATGGTTTCATCAAAACTAGAACCACTTCCAACTGAGCTCTGCATAAACAAAATTTTACCAGAATAACTCCAAATGACTGCAATGAATGTCCTCACATGCACATGTTCTCCACAGCAATGAGGATGCTTGCTGTAAAATTGTCCATCAGTAGGTCATCATCTTTGTTGTCATATAGAAAGGTGTCCTTCCAGTCACTGGCAAAGGATGAAGCCACAGCAGTTGCCACACAAAGAAAGGAAAACAAGCAAAAGGTACGAAAAAGGACTGAAAGAGGGGTGAAAAGGTCTTGCAGGAGAGCAAGTGGTAGCAAGCAACATTTCACTTGTTGAAGAAATAAATTTGTTATTTCTTGCCAAACTAAAAAAAAAAAAAAGAGTGCCAGTGGCCCAAGGCCTGGGATTCTGCTACTTGCTTTAGAGCAACAAAATCACCCATGGTACAGATCCATGGAAAACTTCTTGACTGTCATGATAGACAGGCGTCAATAAGACAACCCAGATGATTTTTACTGACTGCAAAACATCAACCAACTAAATGCTTGCTTTCTTGTTACTGACAGGAGACATTACTTTTGAAAGACCATCACACGCAGCTCCAGCACACAGGGCAGAGCGGTG
Source organism: Coracias cyanogaster (assembly GCA_033124195.1). Taxonomy (NCBI): domain Eukaryota; kingdom Metazoa; phylum Chordata; class Aves; order Coraciiformes; family Coraciidae; genus Coracias; species Coracias cyanogaster. The sequence goes on along the minus strand of JAVSBS010005678.1, from coordinate 29,794 downwards.
TAAAACGTCCCTTCCCATAGCTAACATTCACTTGCATTCACTCCGCCTACTGTTTCTCACGTATTTGTTCCTAGCAGAAAAAAATAAAACTTCATTAAAATCTGAAAAAACACTGAGATGACTGGTGGCATACACCTGTGCAAATGAATGCTGAATGGCGTTACATTCAGCTTTTCATACGTCATTTACTCTGTGAATTATGTAGTAAGTACAGTCCCCACAAGTTTCCTTTTTAACAGCTCCTTGCTTTACACATGCTAGCTGAGAGATCCCTTTACCTCTGCTTTCCTTTACTGAGCACATGTGCTCACTCAGCATTTTACTTCTATTCTGGGGATTACTTTTTTTAAACTTCAGGTTTATGGTCATAAAACTAAAAGTAAGCCAATTTGAGTAGAAATTTCCATAAATCTTTCAAAGTTTTCTCAAGGCTCTCTCACACTAAATTAGCTTTCTTCTTCCCAACGATTTAATGTCAATATATTCTCAAAAAAACAGGTCAGGGATACCTTGACTCTGACCCACAAACAGCAGATATTCTTAATGAAATGGTTTGCTGAAGAATAAAGGCAACAGGCACAGCTCTTCCGTCATAAGTTCATTTTCTACTTTTTAATCCAATTTCAATCTTGTTCTGGCCAGTAATACATGACAATCACAGATTCTGCACACATTATGAGGTCGAACTTTAGGGATGTGAGAAATTTTGAGCGGGCACCTCTCTTTCATTAAAGCCAGTGGAAAAGCAAACTAAATCAACTTAAACATTGTTTCAAACCTCAGTGAGAAACAAGCAATACAGCTTTTCACAAAAGACTTCTCTCTTTCCTAAATTATGTTCCATAAGATGAGTAGGTTTATCAACATAATGGTCCCAGAGGAAGAAAACTGATCAACAGCCTAAATTAGAACTTAAAGTTTCTCTTTTTAAAAAAGGGAAGAAATCTGTTTATTTCAAACTCAGTTATATAAAAGCTATTAACACTTAAAAAGCAAGTGGTTAGAAAACCTAACTTTCCGAGCGAATTTACCAGATAAGCTATTTTAATGTTATTTATTCTGAGAAATTTGATTATAATGTGTTACTACTGATGGCTATCCCTCCAAAGAACAATACTAACAACAAAAAGTGCTTCCACAAAATTGGTGAGGATGCTCTATTAAATTAGCTTCAGCCTAAGAATCATATTCAAAAACTGTTCCTTGTTAAATATATTGTATTTTGACTTTATCCAGCAGCTAAAGATCCATGCCTGGCATGGAAAACAAAGTGGAAGACAGATGTAAGTAAAATAGTCAATTTTAAGCTGTCTGCTTACATTTCATCACCCTCTCTCTCCTCTGCTGACAAATGACTTTGGTCTTGCCACCTAGGAAAAGTTGAAAGGGAGGAAATTACTGTCTATGGTACTCTGTGTGAGACTTTGTAAGGTTGAAGCACGGACGATGAGACAATAGCAGAGGGTCAGATAACCCCAGGAAAAGCGTCTCAACCCTACAAATCACAATCAGTACTATCATTTCACTTGGACTCTGCTACAGGAAATATCTTGCACTGAGTTTTACAAAACCAGAACAGATTGTAAATATCAAATTACTATTTGTGGTACCAACTGGCATTATATTTTATTAGTTCCAGTTTTAATTGCTTCCTCTCACATAGTTTTTCTTTTGGGGCACATCCCACATGCTACAGGATTATTCCAAAAGTAGCTCCTGCACATTAAGGCTTTCCCCAGGCATTTTCTTTCATTTCCAAGCTCTGTCTACTGTGTCAAAGGCCGAAGGCTCGGGTTAGCAAGTTTTCAGGTGCAGCAGCTCCATCTCATCCACCACACAACCTCAGTAACAACCACAACACATGCCAGGTTGAGTCTACAGCAGATTTGGTGTCCCCTAAGCACACGACACAGCCCATGCAGGGACAGGGAGCCCAGCGCTGTCAGGACACACTGCGCACCACACTGAGCACAGGCCACCTCTGCCATGCATTAGCAGCATCCACACGTGAACATACCTGGTTTTGTCCTTCCTGGGCAGAAGGAACACACTACTTCTATGTTTGCTACAAGTTACTCACTTAGTGCTCATAGGCATAAAATGTGCAAACTGGGAAAACCCACTGTTACCCCCATTGTCCCCAGCCCTCCTCCCAACACGCCATAAGCATTGTGAAAGGAGCCTTTCCAATTTCCTATAACTTTAGAAGGAAAGAGGAAAAAAAATTTCAAAAGTTGTATGCAGAATAGCTTAAGTGCATCAAAAGACCCAAGATAATGTTCCCAGCCTAGTATAAGGTCAGCAATATTCTGCAGCAAAGCTGTATTTGAGCTTCCAGCACAAGGTAGTGATACAATATTTATGCTTGAAGATATTTTCTCCTTTTCACTTTCACTAACCGAAACATTTTTCTACAACTTTCACTCAATAAGGGTTGTAAAGGTAAAGTGATATTCAGCTCGCTTTTTGAAGAAAGCCATGATAATTCCCATTTAAGATGAGTCAGTCCCAAGATTGCATTCAGTGACCTAGTATCTTAAAACATCTGTGACAGGGCCCAAAATTCAAGACTCATTCCCTGCATTAACCATAATTTTTAAGCTGCAAGCCTTGCCGAGTTAAAAACTAAATAATCCTCTGCTCCCCAGTGTGAGCACTCACTGCATTCCGTAACGGTCAGTCCAATCAGTTGTGCTCATTCCCGTTACGTTGGTGAACACCACAACTGCAGACAAAAAGTGTTGTGAGTGTAATATTGTTTAGGATAACCTATCGCAATGCGCCTATTGTCTGTATGAAGGAAACAACGCAAGAAAGTCAACAGTAACTCGCAACATTTAAAGGCTAGTTTCTGCTATCCTGAATTCCTTTAAGACAATCCTTCCTGTACACATTTATATGTGTGCTACATATTTAAGAAAATCACCATTATTTTAAACTGGAAGGTTGATAATTTTCAATGCAAACCAATTCATTGGAAACAAAAAGAGCTTTCCTCTTACCTGGAGGAAATGTGCCTGTCCATTTTGTATGTATTCTGACGTTATTTCTGACACTCATGGCCCCCACTCCAGCACGCACTGTAAAACTCAGCCTTGGGCACTATGTTCCTGTATACCCCTACATCTGGTTAAAAAGAAAAGCTACAATCACCAGGATTGCCAGACTTGTCTGGGACAATAACCAGCTTCAGATGTACAGGGAGCTGTCACGAGAGGAGCTGTACAGAATTGCAGAGATTTGGCTGAGCCAGAGAGGGATCTTTTAGCATCCACAGGGTCCCCTGTAGGGCTCAAGGTATTTGCTTGACTTCTGCTCTTCAAAGCCAGTGTAACTCAGTTCAGATCACCTTCATTCATAATCTGTGATCCAATTAAATATGGAATCTTTTTCTGGTAGGACTCCATAGATTTCAAATTTGTTGGTATTCACTCTTTGCTAGTAATGCAGTATCTGGATATTTGTTTTAATGAGTTCTGAGTCTTAAATAGAGAACAATATCAGTCTGAAAAAGATACTCATGTCAGAAGGAAAGAAAACTAACTTGGATAATGGTTGAATCACAAAAATTACTTCTGTTCTTAATACTATTACCTGGGATTGGTTTTGGTTTTCTTTTTTGTGGAGGAGCTTGACAAAATTCAGTGTTTGGGCAGGTTTCTGGTAGAAACACAGTCACTAATGCTGTTTCAGTTCAAAGCATCAGGGTAATTGAATAATCAGGAATACTCATTCATATTTCTGACATAAGTAACATACGAGTCTTCCTACAAAGACTGATTGCACAGAAGACGATTTTAAATTAGTATCATCTGGAAACAGTACAAAAACCCCAGGACAACGTCTTCACTGTATTTCCCAAGGATGCTATAGCACTACTTCTGTCTCTCAGCTTTGTCTAGCTGTTTGACTGAGATCCAAAGCTCACCAAGTCATTGTTAAAGGACTGAGCTGGAGAAGTAATGCATCAAACAAACCTCTGCTACACAAAACTTTGAGAAAGCAGCAACTCTCAAAACAGAAAACAGACTGATGCTTTTCAGCCACGGATAGTTTTTTTTCACCTCTAGAAAAGAGCATCTAAACTATACCCTGCTCACGCACACAGGCAGGTTATACCCGTGCCTCACTTTTGGAGAAGGTGCATCCACATTCTTCACAGGCACCAGCCACGTAGCTAGCCTGGTCCTACATTAGAAGCAATTGTTTATTAGGAATCCCACCTGCTTGCAGGAACTTTTCAAAAAGTCGTACTATGCACCAAGTACTATGACTAAGTACATTTGAATTTAGTCTTTCAGTTTACACGACTCGCCTATCAATCATGCTCTATTATGCATGAAAGGCCATAATGCTTTCAAGACGCCCATTGAAAAGAAGTAAAATTTTTAAAAGAATTAAATTGCACAAAGTGCTTCTCCAATCCAACTTAAATTTCATAACCACAAAATGTACATGTCCTCCCAATTTAATCTCACACAAATGATGAGTTTGTTAACTAGAATCCTATATCAAATGGGAGCAAATTCTTCAGATATGGGTCAACCACCAAGGTAAACTGACTGAAACATGGCACTTGCCAGGCTAGTTCCTCAAACTGATAATTAGAGGACATCATGTTTCGCTATGTTTCATTTCTTATGTTGAAGGACAAGCAACATAAGAACATGCGCAACAATAGACCAAGACAACTTTAAAATATTACAGATTACTGAACATTACTGAGAACTGGAAGTTGTTCATAAGTTGCAAGTTAAAAAAGACTGCAAAACAATTTAACATTTTGAGCATCACTTAAGTAATTAAATTTATTTATTTTGGCATTTGGTATCACTAACGTAACACAAGTTAAATTGCTCTGGTGGGATAGGAAACACTACCCATTAACTGAGAATGTCCTTCTCCATCTATGACTCAAACAAACATTTGGATGACTAGCATGAACGATTCTCTCCCAGCACACTGCAGTACAGTGCAGAATACTCCTACGGTAACTCAGGCTCCACGAAGCTAATCAAATTTAAATGCCCATCAGGGAATAATATATAAATAAATATTAAATAATATCTGGAAATCTTGACTTCTGCTTTTAAGTGTACTTTTCACAGGTGAAATTCAGAGGAAGCATAAGAACCTTTAACAGATTTACAGAACCAGTACTTGCTACATGCAAACTACTCCAGTAAAGTCTGATCTATCCAGCCTCCACAGGATTCTGTCCTGCAAAATTAATGCTAACTAAATTAAGCATTTACCTCTAATTATACCAAAATTCACTAGCTAACAAAAAGGCTCATAGCATCAGAGGAAATAATTTCCATCTTTTGCATTGATAGCTCTGAGACATATTGTTTGTCACTCGAATTACCAACAAGAAACTTTTTAGAGCTGAAAACTTTTAATTTCTGCCAGTCTTCCCTGAAATTTGTCCCTTCAGCAGGCACACTAAGATCATTCAGAGATGCATTTATCACACCTAATGACCTTCTTCCTGGCATTCAAACTTTCTTTCAACTTGAATTGGTTTTCTTTGAGGAATACAGATGTGTCTCAAAAACAATATATGTGTTCTCCACAAGAGATAAATTAATGTGAAATCAAATACTGTTGTTGTTAAGCTGTCACATTTACTAGCATCCTCATTTCATACTTTCAGGAGCTGGCTTGTATAATAATCCAAATATAATGTAGTATCTTACACCTCATTCTTGCAGAATACTAAGACGCTCCATTCACAGAGCGGCACCGGGCATATCTAGGCACATGCTTCCTGGTTCTTGCAAATACCAAAGGCTACCAGTGAAAAGAGACGTTCCACTGGGAAATATCTTTGTGTGGACAATATACCATAAATTTCTGCAGAAGGCGGCAGGGAGCAACCCTTTTTATTGCTTTTAAAGGGCTTTGTTCGCTGCAGTTGGAAGTCTCCAAGTGAATGGATACAAACAGAGATTAATTGCCTCATCTGCTCGGGGGACAATTCCCTTTACGGTGGTACCACAAAACCTAGAAACTTTATTGATGGAGTCTGTGTTTTTCCACGGAAACATTGCTAGTTTCTTTCCAATGGACTTTATCAGCTATTGGGGTCATTTCAGACTGCCATTTTATTGGCTGGAGGAGTTACATGTCGAAGCAATCTTTCTACATCAGGAAAAATCTCCCTATTCATCTACATATGACTGTGTAGTCAAAGTCTTTCATCAGTGAGTTAGATGAACTTGGAAGACATTTCAGGGCTTTAATGAAAGGGTAGTTTTCCTTTCCCTCCAGAGAAGGTTTGGGGTTTTGGTTTTGTTATTGGTGTTGCTTGATTGGGTGCCTGGGGTTTCTTTTGGGTGGGGGAGGGTTTAGGAGGATACCTTGGACTTACATAGATCTGTATCTATCATTTTGTTAACTTTTAAAAATAAATAGAAGATGGTATACAGTATTCGTAGCACAGTAAAACCAAATAATACAGATCATTTTTTGAGCAGAATATTGAAAGATCTGACAACTGGTGCTAATCTCACCAGCCTCATAACCGAGATGCTGAACCCCGCCTCCCATTTCATGGTTCTGCTCGGCTACCAGAGCTCAGCAGCTTTGCACACATTGCCATAATGAAATCAGAACGAGTAGTCATTGCACCAGCTCAAAACTCAATGAAAAAGGGAAACAATAAACCAAAGTATTTCTCTGTAAATCCTTGCTCTTCAGCAAATATATTTTAATTATGTTAACTGATTTGATTGTGCAACATAACAAATCACTGCAAGTTCACATTATAGCAACAAGAGTTAAACACCATTCCAGATAACTAAGAGAGCAATTAATCAGTTCAGGACAGCATAAAAAAAGTACATTATGTATTACATCAACAAGTCATCTTCATTTATGGTACTATCCAACTGCTGACCACTGAATCCTGGGTGGGTTTTTCTGATTTCCTGTATGGCAAACCATTATTTCTGAAAAGATCATTACCTGCAGGTAGTAAGCCAAATGTACTCACAATTCAGGACAGTTCTTTAGCCTAAGAATAGTGTCATGGCCTAATCATCTGCACTTAAATTGCTTCAAAAGGGCCCTGTTGGGCTAGACCAGCTCCATAGCAAATATTCCAACTGCTAGGTAAAAGAAAAGGCTGGCAATATTAGCCTTTTACAGAAACCAAGCAAGACATATTCCTCCTTAAGCACCAGGAAACACCTTAAGATCCCATGTACAGATCTGTTATTCAAGATTATTTCTGAAACTCTGTAAAGCACAGTGGTTTTGCAGCCTGGCTCTAGAGATCAGCATTTACTTTTGTAACGGGCTGTAAGTGTTCAGGCTTCACAATCAGTGGTGAGATTGATTTCTGCTTCCTAAACTGCTACTGTTCAACTGATGAAACACATCAACAAAATCAGCATGCATCAGGAGGTCTTATACTCCAGCTAAGTTCCCCTTGCCAGGTTCTCCTTCATTCACCATTGAACATGCTACAATGATAGACCAGTGAATAGTTAATAGAGTTATATAAAGGACAATGACAAGGGAAAGCCTTGGACTTTCACCCTTCACTAAAGTCATTACAACTCTCTGAAGTGGATTAAAATAGCACAGAAAGCACCTTTGATCCCCTTTCAGTCACAGAAATGACCTTTGAATTTTATTGTGTTTACAATAATCTTCTATGCAGATGGGTGTGAACTTTAGCTAAATTAGTTTGACCTATCACAGATAAAGAAAAATGATTTGCATTTAATGTTTCTTCCTGGAAACTAAGGGCAAACTGAAACCATAGAGCAGCATACATAGAAAATGCTTAAACACTTTCTCTTATTCTATAACAGGAATATGCAAAATTCACCAGAGAGGAAGAAAGTAGTTTAAAATCTACCCATCCTATGTATAACTGTAAAAAGGATATGAACTGGCAACTTAAAAGCTGGAGCTTTCCTAAAGTTTCCAAGCTCCACAAAGGGAAGAAACACTTTCTTGCATGAACTCTGCTACATAGGCAGCCAAGGTAAGGGGAACAAGAACTACGCCAATGAAAATAGCACTGTAGTTTCCTTACACATCACATCAACCAACAGAGACTTCAGCTGCAAAGAAAGGTTGAAGTAATTTACATGCTTAGTTTTACTTCTTATGCAAAATTCCAAATTAAAGATCTGACTCATTGGCTTTTTAAACTAATATATTCTACTAATGCAGAGTAAAGCCTTTTCTCAGCCAATACAACAGAAATGGTACACAGCTGCAGCCATACAGAGCAAATATCTTCTCAAGCGCACTCAAAACCTCTAAAATGGCAATTTTGGAAGTGGGACGGGCTTCACCCCAAGCACTTTATTTTTCACGCTTTTAATCCCCTGACACAGATCCACTACCCCAGTGCAAGCTACAATATGAAAATAATTTGTGCTTATTTCTCTAAAATACCATTCACTGCAGCTGTACACTCACATTGCAGGCTACCATCTGAAGACACAGGTTGGCAGCAGCTAGACATATTTATTAAGTGAAAGATTTCTCTCTACCTGTTTGGCTCCCACATGCTTTTCTGAAGGACCTTCTTGTCAGAGATCTGCTATTATGTTCAGACAGAGCTTTGGTCTCCTAAAGCACAGTATGCATATTCCAGCCTTTGCTGCACCCCTTGCATCTCTTTGCCTGTCATCACATATCCCTCAGGGGGGAAGCGCCTGGCTGGATGCAGACGATACTTCCTCCTCCTGCTGCAAAGCTGTCATCATCATCACAACGCACCATCTTCATGAGGCCAAGGGCTTCTCTGTGAGTCTAAAGGCTTTATAAGCTTTATGAAACAAAGTAATTATACAGTCTAATCTAATGCTTATAGATGCAAATGAATAAAAACTTTATTGACACTCAAACTGCCCTCTATAAACTATCCAGAAGTCTTTAGCACTGAATGCTTTAGGGAACACCATGCAGGAGCTGAGATTTTTCACAGCCATTATTTCAAACTCCGCATTTACAGACCTAGGAGTCCATAAATATTTGGGTGAGAGTTTACTTCTCTATAAAGAGGTCTACAAATTCCTATCACAGCCATCCAGTTACACATAACTGAGATTTTAGGCAGCCAGCTGTGACCACATGTAACCACCTTCCCTAAGAAATTGTAAAAAACTTGTAAAATGCTCCAGTTCTGTATAAGAATACAAAACTTGCAGATGTGGACTAGCTGATTACAAGAGTATCACGTGAAATATAAAAACATCCAAAAGGAATTAGTGTACTATTATTATCAAAATATACAGTTCAACTACTAAAAACATGCCTACCTTTGGAGCTGATAAACTGTCAAATCAAACCACCTGAAATGCATCTGAAGTACAAACAGCAGTTTGATCATTTTGTTCCACATTACAAACTAAGGCATTCTGAAATTTGAAGGGGGCAGAAAGGGCATGTTATTGCTAACTATGCTGCTACTCTAACTTAAGTGATTGGTGGAAGCACTAATACTGTCTTGTCTTACCATGTACTCACACGTTCTTCAGCACCAGGTCTTTTAACTCTGTTCTGGAAAGCCTGAACTATTGTTCAACCTGCATGTTACTCTTCTGTTATTTACAGCATTTGCAAACATTCTCAAAGCAAAAAGAGAGAAGCTGAACATGCAGGTCTTTTCATGTCTAGCAATATCAACAAATACAAGAAAAACTCCTGCAAGGCTGCATCTGTTCTTCTCTGCACAAAAGAATATTGTGCTTTTACATTTAGGCAGAAAGTCACAAGAGAAAAAAAGCAGACTTTTTTGTGAAGAGAAAAGGAACAAGATGAACAAAGATCTATTTAAATAAAAAAAGAATCTGTTCTCTAGTCACACTCTTGTGCTGGGCCTAGCTGAGACGGAATTAACCTTCTCCATAGCTGCCCACATCGTGCTGTGTTTCAGATCTGTGACCAGAACAGTGCTGATGACACACCAAAGTCCTGGCTAGTGCTGAGCAGTGTTTGCACAGCATCGCGGCTTTCTTTTCTCACTTTACCACCCTTCCTATCCCCTAGCTGGTAGGCAGCCGAACTGAACGAGCCAAAGGAATACTCCATACCACAGAGCATTGCTTAGTAATTAAAAAAACCTCAGGGTTTTTGTCTTCCAAGGTAGTTGTTACTCACAGACCCATGGCTGGGCATCAGTCTGCTTGTGGAAGGTGACTTCATGGCATCATTTCTTTTTTTCCTCTCTACTCTTTTCTTCACTTATTAAACTGTCTTGAACTTGACCGTGATTTTTCTTGCTTTTTCTCTTACTTTCCCTTCTCCTATACTGCTGGGCATGGGAAATGAGTGAGCAGCTGGATGGGTGCTTAACTCAATCAAGGGCCACTCACCATAACCCACTGCTAAGGGAATAGCGACTAGAGTATAGTGTGGGTCAGAGGGGAGGATGAAAGAGCAAAGAAGAAAATAGAGGATTTTTGCAAAGCCCCAAGGGTGTTAAGCAATAAGAACTAATATTGTCAAAATAGAGATCAATGTTAGTAGCATTATCTCCACTTCACTGAGCCTGACATTCTTTAAACATCCTGCTCAAGCACTTATTTTTGTTCCCAATTCACCTCATGCATTAGATGATTAAGTTCTCCTCCTTTGTTACTTTCTGAGCATGAAAGAAGAGGGAGTATATGAAAGTAAACTGATTACCTTATCACATTTCCTCACATTGAAAAATTTATCATAGGCAGCATTTAAGTTCCATTAGTCTTTTTTCTACTCTCCAGCAATATGTTAATCTCGTGATTTATAAAGGGATAGATTCATCATTAAGATAAACCAATTAATGCCATGAAATTAAAGGTCTGAAGCTGAAAGAAGTCCAACATTTGGTTCCACTTTGCATGGGCAAAAACTGCATCTGTCATACATACTTCTATGCTTACAAAATTAATTGTGACTGGCTAACCAAGTAATTTATTGCACAGGCACAAGTAAGGTATTTTAAAAAAAAACACCACAGAAAAGGAAGCATGCACTAAAAGGTGCTCCAAAGACAAATGGAAAATTTGAGAGCAGAAAAGCCACAGAGGAAGTCATTTTCTCAAAAATTTGTGAGCCTTCCTGAGTCCATGACAAGTCCCTCAACTATCAAACATATCAAGCACATGTAGCTCTCACGAGGCCTCTAGTTTTTATTAGTTTTTACTGATCACAATATATCATATAAAGATAGCACAAAGTATAACATACTCAAAGTTTAAAGCAAGACTGAGGAGGGTAGTAAAACCCCTCAGTAAGTGGACGAATGAAGTCTATTTCTTGTAAGAATCTTGGAAAATGCATGTTCAAAAACCATTTTTCTTCTATAATGGTTTCCTTCTATTCTGAATCACTACAAGCAGGAAGGGGACGTCTTTTTTAGCATGTCTAAACTGTGCTGACTGAATAAGTAGTAAAAAGCATTGCATTGTTTGCAGAAAAAGTAACTGATGTCTTAAGTCTGATGAAGTACAGAAATGAGCTAGATTCTCTGAAGATACGTGGATGGCTGCGTCATTTTTTTCACTTCATAATGATAATGAAATAATATGATAAAGAAAGTTTTATTAATAGCATTATTTGTTAAAACTTTTTCCAATGCACTACAACACTTTAAAATAGCTAATCATAGTTTTCAGAGACAGATAAATATAAAAACCTTTATTATTTTATGCTGGAGATGTCTATAAATACATACTGATTAATAGTTATAAAAATAAAGCATTATTTTTGCTAAAGCTTATGGAAGGCTAGATGAACTAGCCTCACACTCTGTTTCAAAGCACATAGCTCTATATATCCTTTAATTGCAACTACAGCATAGAGTGCAAGACTTCCAGAAAGCACAGTCAGTAATGCGTTGCTGCTCAAGTCAGGCTTTCTCAATAGTTTCCTTTTCAAGTCCTTATTTTAAGCCATTTATGGCTTAGCTGAATGCAGCCATTTGGATGTTTCAGTTAAACTTCCAAAGGTAAGATTTTAAAACTGAATTACAAAGAAAAAATACTCCGAGTACTGTCAACATGGATTTAACATAGCAAGGGTTTGACTTCATAGTAGAAAACTCCATGTGTCCTCACATTATGAAAAACTTCTCCAGTTTGGGAAACTTACACATCTCAGATTCCAATCTCAAAAGGGTTTAGCAGATCTTTATAGCTGTATCATTCAAAAATTCTGTGTTATACTAGACGCAGTGTCCCATGACAACGGTTTCAGAACCATACCTGCAGTGACACTGAGCACAGGACTTTAGGCTTCAGCTGCCCCCGTCCTCCCCTCCATCCCATACTGCAGATAGAAGAGATGCAAGCAGAGAGAGATCCTGCCATGAACAGTCAAGGCTCCCTCCTGCAGGAGCTCAGGCAGAGCGGAAGCAGAGGCTTGGTGACACAGCTCCAAGGCAGAGGAAGAACAGGAATGGATAAGGCTCTAACAGGCACTTAGGGATCCATAATAAAAGAGGTTTGAGAGGAAGGTAAGAGATGAGAGAAAGGAGAAAAGAGCTGAAAGAAAATAAAATCAAATCGTACTTTCTCCACAGCTAACTGGATCATTCAGTTTATGGCTAACTCTGGCTTCAGAAACTAAAACAGCTCCAGAAGCAAGCTGCCGCCAGTGCTCTCACTGCACGTGTCCCTCTCTGCAGGAGCGAGCACAGCTCTGCTCAGCTCCAGAACAGGAGCAACCATCGCTGCTCTGCTGCTTCATTACCACTTGTCATCCTGTCACCTACCTGGCTGCTCAGCTGCATCACTCACACACCTTTAGTGCAGACAAGGCTGACAGAAGTGTAGTGAGCCAGAGAGATAATCTAATGGCAGATAAACCTGAAGCTAAGCCTCAGAAACCACCCAAAAGGTGACAACTACCTTATAGCCACAGCTGTACAGTAGATACAAAACAAGAGATGGAGGCAAGATAAGAAATGCAAAAAAAAGGATCACTAGAACTTAACTGGCAGATTGGTACCACTGAGATACAGAAGGCTCTAGTTTTCCCTATTGGCTGTAGGGCATTCCCTTGCCATCTCACTGCAAAGCCAGTCAGATGGATAAAGACTGTAATTGCTTACATAGTTGTTCATGTTTGCAAAGAGATTTTTAAAATAAATAAATAAATAAGCCACATCCCTTGTAAATTGATTTGAAGCATTAAGGGTTACATCATCCTGGCATCTTCACATTTTTTTCTGCAGAAGAAAGGGCAGGATAAAAAAGGATGGATTACATAGAATAAATAGAACATATTAGTTTATGGCAGACAAATTTCTAGAGATTATACAGAGCAATTGCTCTTATTTTATTAAGGTGCTATATTTTTCAAAAGTATTAATGAAATGTTTTGATCAGTTTAGCACCCCCCACTCTGCCAGGAGAAATGTCAGTTCATCATAAAACTAGCTGCCAAAATGTGTCTTTATGGAAAAAATATTTCCCAATACCTCTCTGCAATGATGTAACCTTCCTCCCTCTGTAATGGTTATCTCCTTACCAGTTGAAAAATAGAATAGAACTTCAGTAATGAAGAAATCTGAGAAAGAGCTGTCTAAATTCTAGCAAATATATCAGACATCCAAATGTGATCTTTACACTTTTATTGTTCTACAAGCTAGTAAGTTACCTTGAGGGACTTTTTTATTTTTCCTTGCTCTTCCAAAAAGCCACTCAAATACAACAGACCCCTGTCCTCACAGTTTTAACTGTCTACAAGTATGAAAAGCATTTGTTCATGCAAGGGAAGGACAAAATTTAAGATAATAAATCACACCTGTCAATAACCAAACCCTGAAAAGTCAGCACCGTAAGAACACACCCAAACTTATTTTCCCTTGTTTTGCCTATGGCTGTGTGGACAGTTCTTTGCAGCTTGTGATGCTACATCCTGGGGAACTCTGGTAGTTTGCCTGTATGGCAATGTAACAGAACTTGGGGCATAGTTTTCCACTGTTGAATTATTCATCTCTTCGTGCTGTGGAAAAGGTTGACTTCTGAGGATTTCTGAGCTGCTGGGAGTCAGTTTCTAGCCTGCATACATGTACACACGTCTTTATCCCGAACACCATGAATCAGCTCAGTATCAGAACTTAGGAACCAAAAATGGAACACTGAAACCACGTAGCTTCACCTTCCAAGAGATTAGCAAGCTGCCAAGTAAGGCCTTTCTAGATTAGTTTGGGATTTACGCATCCAAAATCTGCTTAAATTCATTCAAAATTCTCCATGCTATCATCACCAGGCCAACAGAGCAGAGTTTAGATTCGTCCTCACCACCACTTTACCAAAATTCAGAAAAACAGACTAAACAAAAAACCCCAAACCACAAAAGACCAAACACCTCAAGCCCAACAAACAAAACCCAAACCAAAACCATGTACACAGAGCAAACAAGCCCTGCCCCCTCCAATGATCTTCATACAACCTCAAAACTGTGTGTTGATAATAAACAGGTAGATCAGTGAATAAGAAAACTGAAAGATGGGCTGAGGTTTGTAATCCTTCCTTTTAGAAATAAAAACATCGCTGCAAGATCTATAAAAGCTAGTTTCACAGCAGTATTTGCATTCCTTCTGCGCGTTTGATGGGCATCACTTATCATTTGCTCCAACTGGTTTACAGGTGCTTTCACCCAGAATTAGGCACACAAGGTAGGGAAGGGGCATGACCGCCAGACTAGCTCGGCTATTTTTACACAAGGGCAGATCACTTATAACTGTGTTTTCCCAGTCACAGAACCAGCACCAGAGTTCTGTGTCCTCATGCAGGGTCTCCCTTGTCGCACTCCCCTCCTTCTACATCTTTTATCCATCACACCCATGCAACGGTGCTGACATGCGACAGCCCTGTGCTACCCCAAGCAACTATTTCAGGTTAATGACATGCAGACTGAACGCTTGACATCGTATTTGCAAATACTGGTTTCCACTGATGTGGCTTGGACTTTAAAGTACAGATGTTGTCTGCAGAGCAGCTGGAAGCATCAAGCTCGTGAACAGAGAACCTAGGAAGGGATAAGAGAAAAGAAAGGCTGCACTCACCAAGTAGCAGTTCTAGGAAAACATGATGGAAAAAATCTCAAAAATAATGTTTCACTTCGACATTTTATTTCAGAACTAGCCTCATTATTCTTCAGTAGCCCTCAAACATTTCACATTTCATACAGAAACATTTTTCTTTACTACTTTAAACTTTTTTCCCTTATTCCGGGATGCTGAGGTCAGTATATTCAGCTAACTAGCCTCCTAGCATCCTTTTTTTTGTTGTTATTTATTCTGTCAGCAGTAGTCGAAAGATCAACCTTTCCTTACCCTTTCCACATGACCCTTCTGGTACAAGATGCTCTAATTCCACAGTGATGCCCAGCACCTGAAGTTGCTTGAGGTACTTGGATAATTCTCAGTACCTGTAGTAAAATAGCCTATTTACTCTTAATATATTTTCTCATTTCTTATAATTACCCTAGTTGCACAGCAAGCTTAGATTTCACCATGATAATCCCACCAGAATCACAACAAAAAAATACAGCTCCACAGACATATACTTTTACCTTGCATTCCACATTTCTTTATGAAAAGAAATGTAACTAAAAATCAGGCAGGTTAAATATAATAGTATAGTAGTAAGTTATTTAAAATGACTGTAACCTCTCCAAGATATGTTAAAGTTAATACAAAGAAGTATTCTTTTGTGAGTGAAGGGAAAATCACCATGTAAGTACTTCATGTTTACACAAAGCAAAATCCAAAGTGTAGAAATATCTTGCTCCTGAAATAGCCACTAATTTTTTGTTGTATTTTTCTTTATATACACATATATATGCACATATACATAAAATTAAATAAAATGATGAAATGAAGATACTGATTCTGTATCTTCTGTGACTTCAGATAAATACCACAAAGTCAGACCGTCACATACAATCTCCATCAAATATACTTGCACATAGACTGTCTCACTAAGAAAGAGAAGACTTAGAATGGCTTCATGTTCAATGACACCATAAAGACAACACAGGTCTGGCGTAGGAACCTCTCTTTAGATGCAAGAGAGAGTTGTGATGACCTGATTGTTTCTTTGGAGCTCTCATCATCTTTGTTGCTGATCTTTGATGTCTACAAAGATGAGAAGCATAGACAGTAACAACAATAACAAGAGCAAAATAGTGCACAAAAGGGGATGAGCAAATTTGAGAAGCAAAGGAGCAAAAGAGAAACGCTCCAAAAGCAATGTTAACTCTCTGTATTCTGATTTTCCAAGGGACAACAGGCTCCACAGTGGGATTTAGCTGCATACGACTCAATCCAACTTTTAGATTTCTTTAGTTCAATACTTCTGGCAATGAAACAGTGTCCCCAGTGCATGGATATTCGGCTACTGATCCATTGGCAGCAGGGTTGTAATACATTGGGTTTATGGCCAGTGATTTAACCTTTTTCCTTCAATACTGTTATTTCAACCAGGTTTTAACAGTTGAAATTCTGAATGAAAAGAGTCCATATCTTTTTTTTTATAACAAATGCAGTCTTCTGATTCTTTAATATACTTTTAAAAATTACTTGATTCTGATCAAGCCTTGAAACTTACAGTGCTCTTCCAGAAAGTATTATTTTTTTCTTAATCTTTTAATAGATAGCTCTTATCCTCCTGACTTTGGTGAAGAGTTGCTTAATCATTACCAGGTAATTAATATCCCAGTTAGTTTTGATATTTAATTTGAAACATGTCTGTTCTTGGAACAGAGAAGTACTTCAGGAGAATGGCATCAGGCAGCCACCATATGCCATACAGCAAATCTATGAACACATGCCTCTGCCATTTGAACTGTGAACAGAATCTTCTACCTTGCAGTTTAATCAGAAAATACCTTCCCTCAATAAAAAACTAGCCACATTTAAAAACAGAAAAACCCAAGCACATCCCCCCAAGCCCCAAAATATAGAGGAACAAGAGTTTGTCTTTTCCTATTTCCGTAGAAAAGGGGATGAAACAGGCTCTTATTTTCATGGAAGTTTTGGACAATTATCACAGACCACCAGATTGCCCTTTCTCACAAACCACCTTCCCATAATTTCACTCCCAATTTAAAGCAAAACTTTCTATAGATCATTTTTTTTGCCAGACAGACACAGCACCTGAAGCTCATTCTCATCTGGAAAAACACTGCATAGGAACTGGAGTTAGATTTGAGCCCGCAGGTGCCTGCACATACACATCCAGTCCCTGGCTCAGAAGGAACTTGGATCTCAGAAGACTGCTGAATAAAAGGTTACAGTGGGAGAATCTTGCTCTACTCTTACTGGACCTTTTATTTGATCCAAATACATTTTATGTTATGATACTTAAAAACATTTATACAGACTGGAGCCTTAATTTAGGCTCCAAAATAACCCAGACAAATGACTACTAAAGAAGAAACCCTGTAATAAAAGGGCATACAACCTGGATGTAGACTAGAGCACGTAAGTTTGAAAACCTCAGAGGAACATCTGCCCCTTTGGCCTGCTATACTGGTCAAAATGGAGAAAACTAGAAACAGGGACTGGCAGTGCAGTAGACTTGTCAATGCATCTGACAGGAGAAAAAAACTGATTGCACAGCAATTAACCTGCAGAAAGCAGGTGGTGAGGACAGGAGAAGAGAAAAAACAATGAAGGATGGTCCTAACATCGTCAAGACATACAAGGACCTGGATAGCCACCAAAGGATCAGCCTCTCCAGGTTATGACCCACTTGTTTTCATCAGACTTTGTAACTTTGGTGGTGGCCTGTCACTTCGTTAACAGAAAAACAAAGAAACGGCTTTCTGCACCATCCTCCACAGAAGTAAGCTGGAACCAGGCATTTTCTCTAGGCACAGACAAATAACAACAAAATCTCTACTTTCAGTAGAAACATGATCAGGTCTGCTATTTAAAAAAAAAAAAAAAACCAACTTTGCTAGCTTTTGCAAAGATAATTAGCACTTCCTTTAGTTACAGATGATCATAAATACACCTAGATGTGCCTGCAAGCGAGCGTACGCAAGACATACATAATACAGCTTGAAATATAATTCCACATTAGAGCAGCATGTCTTCTTCTGAAGAAAAATTGCTCCGGATTCTACAAATCTGAAATTTAAAACTAAGCATTTACCAGCAAAATATTCTTGTTATAATGAAAAATGATTGCTTTTACTGCACAAAAGGTACTGTCATTTCCCTCAGGTTTTTGGGGTGTTTTTTTTTTGAGCAGTAGGAAGACTACACTCTATTTGAAATAACGCATTTTTTTAATGTTTTGAGGGTTTGTTTTTTGTGGTGTTGGTTTCTGGTTTTCGGGAGTTTTTTTTTCCAGAGGCAAATCCATCTGTCTCTAAACAGGGTGGCAGCACTACAGAGTTAGATAAACTGTAATCTCACAGATCCACATTTGTGCCTGATTAGGTTGGACAGACATTACACTTTCGCCTTTATTTTTAGAAGCAGGATACAAAATGTTTTTGGTTTTATGTACAAGACTTCATCACAAATAGTTACCCCTCATTTCTGTGTTTGATTGTAATAATAGCAAGTTACATTTTTGAAGTGCTACACATCTACTGAAAGAATGTGGAGAATCAGACATAGCTCTGTCCAAAAATCAAGGTCATATTAGCAAGCACAGTCATAAATGTCAAAGTTGACTTCCTCTTTTAAAGACCCTTTTCCTTTCAGCATCTCCCCCTTGTCCTCCAACTTGGTCTCACAGCCTCTTCTGTGAGTGTTCTGTGTCTTCTAATCAGTGGTGCCTAAAACAGGACCATTACCAGCCCCAGCAGATCATCTCAGCATGCGAGAGCATCACGTCCTTCCCCTGACATGAAGGGTAACATTTATACAAGAATTTTAACCCATAGCAAAGCAGATCATTCTTTGTCATAAGCACAGGGGACATGAAAAAGTAGTAGATCTCTGTCTTGTAGTAGTCCTCATTTCCTCAGACTACCATATTTATGGGCTGAATTTATAACATATAATTCACATGAAAATAAAGTTTCCAGGAGGGAAATCTGTCAATATGGACTACATAGATACAAGCAAATCCATTCAGAAGGTGTAGGTGCAGCTTAAGATCTAAATAAGTAACAACAGATCAGTTCTTCATAGCTTAATATGGAGGGGGGGGCGGTGTGGTTGTTGGTTTTTTTTTTTAAACTCCTCAGCTCCTGTATTCAAGTTAGATTTCAAAATTTACTTCTCTCTGGAGTCAGCTGGCTTAGCATCTCAGTGAAAGTAAACACCACAGAAAAAGGCAAAGCTACAAGCCATAATCTTATGTTTGATATTTAAATCGCAGTGAAGCCAATTAAGTAGGAAGTCACTACAGAAACCTGTGCCACTTCTATGGAAAAAGAGAGAGAAGTGCATCAAAACAAATACATGAAAGTAAAGTCTAGCAGCAGATCAGACTGTGAAACTGGTATTTACTTTAACTGCAGGTGGTTTAAAATTACTGGTTTTAAAGCTATCATTTGGAAACAAAGCAAAGACTACTATCATTGTTCTGCATCAGTGTCTTATACAACTGACATGTCAACAGTAAGTGAAGAATGTTTGCTTTAAAGACTATCAAATTTAAAGTGCAAAGCAGTCACAAAGGAGGGGGGGGTGGGGGGAAGGACATAAAAAGTACATGAAAACACATTAGGTACCCCATTATTTTATATTTTAAGTACAAGTGCAGGTGTCAAGAGCTGTATTTCTTTAGGAAGCTAAAAGTTCACTACAGAACTGGAGAAGCACGGTTTCTTCTAGGAACCTAAAACTAAAATGATCCCAACAAAAGTCAGATCTAATTTTTATTCTTTGAGTTAAAAAATCTGGACTCTAAACAGCAAAACATCTCACTGGACAGTTCAGACTATGAGATGCTCAAAAGCATGACTGAAATGGAAAGAGTTAGATTTCCAGCATTACATTTTACGGATGGATGAACAGTTGCCCCATTCTGTTCTGAGCAGGCTGAATACTTTCTACTAGGGAATAACGGGTTGAAACAGAAATGCTGCTCTGCCACATTCATACCCACCAGTAGAACCGTGATTCTGTGTTGACATTTACAAACCAAAACACATCAGCTGGGTTTATTAGTGTCCTGGGTTTGGCTAGGACAGGGTTAGTTTTCACCAGGATATGGGAGAGGCCCACTGCCAGGACAGACACCCAAACAGCCCCTAGGCTATTCCATACCACACTGACACCGTGCCTGCTATGTAAGGGCAGGGGTGAGCTGGGCAAGGCGTGGGCTCTGGCAGGGCCCTCACAGCGGGCATCTGGCGTGGGTTCTATCTTGTTTCATTACTGTTATCACTGTCATTTCTTCTCCTTTTGCATTGTTATATTAAATTCTCCTTACCTCAGCCTACAGGGTTTTTGCTGTTTTCTTCCCATCCTCCTTCCCACCTGTGGTGAACGGAGATTTCTGTCTCCCTGAGGCAGTGAACTCCTTTCCCAGTAATGCTTTGCGGCTCCCATGAGCCTTTGCATAGACCTTCCCCCCCACCCCCGGTCTCTCCCAACCTGGTGTTCTATGATTCTGTAGTGTGTACCAGGTGTAGACAGGCAGCAATTTGCTTCTCCCTGGCAGGGACTTCACTATATACATTTACTCCCACAGTGCATATTTTAAACAGTCAACCATTGTTCATGCTGTATTGTCTAAAGCACTAGAAACATTTAAAATTACCACAGGAGGTCACTGTTGTGCAGTATCTAGGCGTACCTGGCAGAGCGATGACCACAATCCCTCCACTTTTGGAAAGATGCTATTAGGAGCGTACAGAGGACTGGCAGTGACCCACGGAAGTGATCCATAAAATTACGTTGCCAATACCTGTTTTTAAACCTAGGCTTGCTGGTAAACCAGTGCCTTCAGGTGTAGTACATAAGACCCCTGTACATAGGTGAGCACTGCATATCTGTCATCATGAAACTGTAGATGGCTTAACTAGGGAGAATAAAGTTAATGAAATTGAGGAACATATGGGAATGTTGTAGTGGGTCTGGCTGAGCTGGTTTTCCACATAGCAGCAGATTTTTTTTCCCCTTAGAATTAATTCTACAGTGTCATTGGGGTTTATGTCAGGAAGTGATTCACTCCTGAGCCAGTTACTGTGCACCAGTTTTTCTACATGTTGTTTCCTACCAGAGTAAACAGCACAGCCTTGCTGAGCACCACTGGGAGTGAACCGTGGTTTCAGCATTCTGCCTGTGATTGCAGCCATCCAGAATGATGCCAAGAGGCCTGCCATGCCCTCATACCATCTCTGGGTGAATTCAGCGCTCCTCTTAAAAGGGGCCTTGTAGTCACAGAATGAGTGTTAGTCCAGTCAAGCATGCAAAAAATTGGTGAAGTTGCACTTAGAAAAATGCCACAGTCATGGGTGAGTTATCGAGGGGAGCAACCTCCACCATGGCTTTGCTTGCCACAGGTTCAGCAACCAGGAGACGTCAGGGATCAGAAGACTCCAAAGTAAAAGATGGTGGCACAGCACTCCACACCGTCTCTCCTTTCTTGCTCATATGTAGCCATCTCCATCTCAGATCTAGCCCTCCCTGTGTGAACATTGTGTACATGGATCTGATCATGCCAAGTGTGGTCCTAGCAGAAGGTGTTCATGTCCTGCTGGTGCCACTTTGTGAAGAAGTTTGCCAGTGTCAAGGGTTTCCATCCTGTACACTGCCTGCCATGGGCTCAGCTGGATGTTGCTGCTTCTGCTGAATGGCTGAGCTCCTGAGCTTAAGGTCTGAGCTGGGCCATGTGGAGTCCACTGGGAGGGGAAAGTGCCCCTGAGGAATCATGGGTGGGTGTCTGATTCAAGCATCATCAGTGGTTGAGTCAGCAGGGAGTGACAATGTGTTGCATCATGGGCCCAACATCAGGTAGGTGAGAGAGACCTGCAGGAAGATGTTACCAGTGTGGGGTTATATTCTGTGAACACTAACCTGCCGGTGGGATGTAGTTATCTTGTTGGGAGTCTAGGGCAGAGAATTTACCAGCAAAGGCATCTCACACCACATCGACTTTTGGGCTTAACAAAGGTCTTGGCCACATTTAATTTACCAGCATACAGTCACTCAGATACTCTAGCACAAAACACATCTCTCCCTCACTGCTTGTCTGCTCAATTCATAGCATGTAACTATGCCAGGAGATGTGACTGTGCCACTCCATGCCATGACTATCTCAGTTCAACACCACTTGTGAGGACATGCCTGCCACTGCTGCTGTTGTGGCTGCCACTTGTACTTTTGCTGCTGGACTGGGAGGGGTAGAAAAAGCAGAGGAATCACAGCTTAGTAAAGCTCATGACATAACTGGGAACTTGGAAAGAGTTAAAAAAACTTCCCTGGGCAGCCTGTTCCAGTGCTTGATAACCCTTTCAGTGAAGAAATTTTTCCTCATTACCAACCTAAACCTTCCCTGGCGCAACATGAGGCCATCTCCTCTTGTCCTATCGCTTGTTACTTATGACAAAAGACCGGCATCCACCTCTCCACAACATCCTTTTTTTATTTCAGCTGCTGAGGTTTTAACTGGTACAGTATGTAATCATCTGGAAGAGGTCTACTGTTCTTTTGATTGGGTGAGATCAGACAGAAAAGTTTCAGCAGTCGTAGCAAAATGGTCAAGTATAAGGATATGCTTATTTTTGGTTTGCTCGAGAGGAAGAACTCAATTTTGTGTTCGGCTTGAAAACCTGTTCCTTCTCCTTGATACACAAATCAAAGTTTCTGTATTTTAACATTTTCCTATTTTTCTGTCTATGCAAGGTAGTCTAATAAAAGATATATTACCTTATCTTAGTTCTCAAGAACTTTTTAGTTCTTTAACTAAAACACAACTACCAAATTCCCCAGGAATTGTGTTTGGGTTGCATCTACAAAACACATACATTCTTTATTTGCCACTTCTAAAAGCTTGGGGAAAATGGTCATAAATCCAAACTTTCTTGAGATTATCTCATAGGAAAGTAGAAATTTGGAAGCCTGTAAGCTTTGCTTGAAGCTTCTCTTGCCCACTTCTGGGTGAAACTGAGTCTGCCCACACTGGAAGATCTGAACCATGGGATTCTCTCCAGGAAACACATTTGTAAAAGCTTTAATGATAACTGCTGTCAAGAGTTCTGAAATATTTGTAATGAATGATTCAGTGCTACATATTGGCCTCCTCTTCTCCCACTGAGTCATAATTTTTAGTAGGAGTAAGCATGGGCAAAATGAAATCTTATGAGCCCCTTTTGCCTTTCTCTGACAATTGGTCTGCTGAACATCAGAATTAATTAAAAGGTTGCTAGCAGGAATTGAATTTGGCGTTAAGAAAAGGGCAATTATCATCAGCTTCAGAGGTAATTGCGATAACGAGAACATTATTCATGAAAGGCCCTTGGTGCCAGATACAATATAGAGATAAATCTCAGGTGTCAAGCTTCCAAATTACAAATGTGAAAACATCTGCTCAGTTGCTAACTGAACTTAAAAACATTTCAAAGTCACTAATCATCTCCCAGACAAACTTGCAGGTTCTGTATATGTTACAGCTGAAGTTCTGCGTCTGCTAAAATATCTCCTGGCCAAGATGGGTTGGGATGCTGAAATTATAAAGAACAGCAGTGAAGTCCCAAGACCAGTTTTCCCTTAGACAGTGGTGTCAGTGTCCATCCTTCTGTCATGAACCTGTGGCTTGCACAGTCTTTAGGGATGCTGAGGATTCACTTTGCCCTTAAAAGTAACTTAGGTCTTACAGCTGCAGGGAAGAGGTATATTCCTTCAGCAAGAATAGCCCTGAGTCAGTGGATCTCTAAGACAATTTTATGTTAGCGTGCTTTAGGGTCATCAGAGAATAGAGAAGCTTTAGCAGAGGTCAGAGTCCTGAATTCCCAGTACTGGGCAAATGACTTAGGGCTGTGAGTCCCAAGCCTTCAGCCTTCCTTGTTTTGGAGCTACTGAATCAATGCTGTAACTGCAACTATGGAACAGGTGTTCAGGAGCAGAGCTGGCACTTTCAGCAATCTCTCTTGAAAAAAAAAGGAGGAAAAAAAAAGTATGCATTGCTCTTCTACAACCTCTCACGTGCCTTATGCTATTCATACTGTGTTCATTCTGTTCTTAACTTTAAACTGTTCCCCTGTCACCATGCCAGATCTGGGGCTATTTTGTGAAGTGCCTGATTCTCCTTGTGCAGTACACAGGAATAACAAGTACATAACTCTGATAGCTGGTATTTCTAGGGGTTTTATTTAATCTAAATTCAAATTCCTAGAGCCATAGTCTCATTTCCTTGCCTCTTCGTAATCTTCAGAGTATGGAATGCATAATTTAGTAGCATTAAAGTTCTGAGTATACAGCATCCCTGTATTATCTTCAAAATATTTGTGTACTCTCAGGCAAACAACAAGTTTTACCAAAAAAGCTACAGGGAAAAAAACACATTGCAGAATGTCCAACTGCTTCTAAAATAGCATCCTGTGAGAGCTGGTATAAAAACTCGAGAATAAAATGATGCCAGTAAATTCTCTATGGTTACTCAAAATTGGGAAGGTTTTAGAAATTCTTCAGATCTTGTTTTTCTTTCATCACGTTCAAGTACAGTCCTTTCAATAAAATGGTTGCTCTAACTCCAAAATATGAAAATGTGTACTTTATCTTTTCCATGAAGTCCTGTAGCCTTAATTAAAAGAGCCTCTGATGTATCAACATGATTTAGAGTCATGGACAGGAGCTGAGGAAGTGGCTGTGCTGAGGTCTTCAGTAAACATGTACATTTTGTTGCTCTTATTGAGGCATGGCTGTTCCTGCCTTGGCTTGAAGGAGTAAGGATGATATGTATGACAAAGTCTGAAATATTGGATGTTAGATTTATGAAATTTTCAGTAATTTGTAGCACTGTACAAGTGTTTTACAGTAAACTAGAATTCTACAAAAGGGCCGCCTCCTGTGTAAAGTACTCATCAGACTACAGAGCTTGTGGCTCCAGTCCACCTGGATCAGCCTCATCTGTCAAACACAAAAACACATTGGAACAGGCTGCCCAAAAGTGGTATGGAGTTTCAATTTTTGGAAACATTCAAAACACAACTGAACTAGGTTCTGAGCAACATGATCTGGGTTGACCCAGCTCGGGGAGGTGGGCAGTGGAGTAACAGGTGGCCTCCAATGTATATGATGTTAAGGACTTCTCAATCAATATAACCACCTAGGGGAACAGGAAAGCAATGGATAAGAGACTTTGTACCAGTGTGACCAAAGTGATGGTCCTGAGTTCTTTCTAGATCCTTTTAAGCAGTAAATTAACATAACACTTGTGGGTGGGAACTAATTTCTATCAGCTGGGTGGGCAGGAGCAAGCTCTGCCATCTACCTGCGCCTCCTGGTGTTGATGCATTTTATTGGCATAGCTTTGAGCATCACATTAGTATATGTTTTTTTTCCACTGAAATAATCAGCGAAAACAGACATTTGGAGGGCATCCCTGAAATTCACCTTGTGCAAAGCCCTGCTGTGAGCAGAAGAATTTCAAGGTTAAGTTTCATGTAACTTCAACATGTTTTATATGAGGGACATCCTCCAGTCCCAAGGCAGAAAATCAGGAGAGGTATTCATCTCTCATCTTTTAATCTTGCAAGGAAATTTAGAGTGACATCACATATTTTCCTACTAACCTTAGCACACTGAAATGAAAAAATGAAAATAAATATTGAGTAACAGACTAGAAATCACTTGCTGTGACTAAAGAGATAATAGATCATATCTAAGTTATGACTGGCATTTGGTATGTATCATTTTTAGTTCGGTTAATGGAATGTGCTTATATTGGGATTGATCAGTTCTAATGGAAATATGGGCCAACAAAGAAGCTGAAAAATAATCCAGTGTGTCTAAATATTAGAGATATTAATGAATTAAGAACATATAATCATCAAGAACTACAGAAAAAAGTCAAGCTAAACATGAAATTTTAAAAGCTATAAATCTAAGATTAATATATTATTTGACTTTTATATCTGAATTAATTTCCAAAATATTTTTTCTTCTGCATTTGGGAACAAATCAGACACCAATTCTGGACAGGTCAAAACCTCTATGAGTCCTAATGTTTCTGTTTAACAGCTGTTGAATAATTTGTAGCGTGTCATCTTCTTTGTTTACATATAAAAATAGTAGTATTTTAATGACAAGTATAATTCTTTTCATTCAAAGTATCATTTATGCCCTTTCTGCAAAGGAACCTTATCTGTCTGTGTACTTGAACAGCAGAAAAAAATCTCTAGAGGATCTCTTTGGATGTAGAAATCAGGGAAAGGGTGTTTCAGACGGGCTCTGGGAAGCCAGGAGATTAACTAGTATTCACAGGCCTGTGTTGGGTTTCTATTAGCAAGAGAAGTTGATGATAGAATCACTCCTTTCATGTACCTCAATTCCCTACCAGTAAAGACAGTCCAAAACATAAACTTTTCCTGCATATACTAGGAACTAACAACTAAGAGTTTCCCTGTTTATTATACAAATTCTCCTTGATCAGTGCTGTGAAAGGACTCTTACCCCACAGTTCTAGCAGTTTGTTGGCTGTTAGCTCACCTTTGTCTTTGGTATACATCTGATAACAAGTGCTTATGGCTGATTGATACTGTAGGAAGCACTGGGACATTTCTGAAGAAGTTAGCTGAGAATGTAATCCCTGCTGACTATGCTGATGGAAAGGATGGTTAGATTGCTCTGAAAGTTGCTGAGTCAGTGCAGGACTCAAGAAACCATAACTGAGAAGGTTTCCAAGTACCTGGACAATGGAACTAATAACTTTTAAGTACTACAGTATTTCAAGGAAACTTACTTACTTCTATCATTCATTTTTTGCATTTTTTGCTATTATAACTCCTGGTTTTATTTTTATGTTCTCGATGAATACCCTTTTCCCCATAACAGATAAAGCTCAGGAATTTAATATAGAGAAATTCCATGAAATTTCCTGAAAGCAAATTGTTATTGCTCTAGAATATTATTGCTACAGTGCTTCTTTTCTGTGTTTCAGAAGCTCATGTGAGTCATCCATGATTTCAAAGGCAGTCCCAAGAGCTCAGTCAAGGAAATATTTTGGTACCGTTTACCACTCCTCGTTCCTTTGAGTCCTAGATGAGACAAAAACAGTAAAAAGGAACACAGCAAATGAGTGCCCTTGGAAAGAAAAGAATTGCATGCCTTTATGTCTTTTCTTTAATATCTTGAATTTTAATGATACTACTGAGAATGACATTCCTTTTATGTTTGTAATTATAAAGGACAGCAGATGGTGAAAGCTTAACTTAAAATGTTAGTTCAAATAGCTTACACAGCCAAGCCTCTGCGTGAATAAAGTACATCAGGAAGATATAAGACATGAGCCTTATTCTAGTGAGTTGTTCTTAAATAAAGTTGTCTTGGAGCAGATTCATCAGAGATACTTATTATAATGTCAGTGAAATCTCTTGAGTTCATGAAACAAGCACTAGACTACATGTTCTGAATGTGTGTTTCTGGAAGAGAATACAAGTCTGGATTCACTATTCACTAGGAGGATTCGTATACCTGACTGTCTTAGTGAGCACTCAAAAGAAACAAATGGATCTTAAAAAAGCAGGGCTTCCTTGCTTTCTTTCTCTGTTTGTTGGTGGGCACATGCAGGATCACTTCTGTGTGGGCTGTGCGGAACTGAAGGAATGCCAGTACACCTCTGGGATTCATCTCGTTAATTCATACAGGTGACTCAACACAAGAGAGGCAATTCAGAGATAGTGCTTAAGCCTCCCACCTTCATAAAAAATAGTCTGAGGGTGGTAACTGTCAGCCTGCTATACTCAGATGTTTGAAGAACTCAGCTTGGTTACAGAAGACACAGTTTGAGATGCTTTTTTCACTTGTTTTGGGATAGAGCTTCTTAAGTCATTGGCATCACATCATAGCCACCTAGATATTTTGTAATCAAATATGAAGTTGTTCACTGGAGCAAGGACTAGAAGCCAGCTGCCCATACATCCTTTGAACTGATCTCTAGACTAGTCATACATACAAACTTTTTTCTCATTTCATTCTCAGAGCCAATACATTTTTTAATTGAGCTGTAAAATTGAAAGGCAATCAAAGAGAGGAATAACAGGTGCTTGTTTTTATTATTTGGTTTAATATATCTAATCTGATAGTATCTGTTTTACTTTAAGATGTCAGCACATGAAACTAAAAAGTATCAATACGATGTTTCATGGCCTTTCCTTGCACCCAGGCACGGCCATTTGAAGTTTGTTTTAAACAAAAAGTTTAGAATCATAAAATGTTTTAGGTTGGAAGGAACCCTTAAAGGCCATCTAGTCCAACCTTCCTCAAGTGATCAAGGACATCTTTAGCTAGATCAGGTTGCTCAGAGCCCTGTCCAACCTCACCTTGAGTGTTCCCAGGGATGGGGCATCAACCACCTCTCTTGGCAACCTGTGCCAGTGTTTCACCACCCTCATTGTAAAACATTTCTTCCTTAGATCTAGTCTAAGTCTGCCTTCTTATAGTTTAAAACCATCACCCCTTGTCCTGTCGCAAGAGGCCCTGCTAAAAAGATTGTCCCCATCTTTCTTATAGGCCCCCTTTAAGTACTGAAAGAACACAATAAGGTCTCATAAAGAGCCTTCTCTTCTCCATGCTGAACAACCCCAACTTTCTTGGCCTTTCTTCATAGAAGTGTTCCAGGTTTGGTCCAGGTGAGCCCCACCTCTCACATTGTGTACTTCCACAGTTTTTTAACTTACCAAAACACAGTAATTTTAATTTAAGCAGCAAGTATCTGATACTTCTGAAAACTGAGCCACATCTTATTCACCTTCTCATATGCCTAAGACTATTAAATATTAAGTATAGCTGACAATGAAGAATTCAGTATATGCGTGATATCAGTCAAACCGGGTAAGAAATGGTCTTAAAATATGCTTGGCATCTCTTTTTAATATGAAAGCTGCAGAAGGTTTCACTGAATAGAGATGTATGTAAAAGACTTATTTTTCACTTTCTATGGAGAGCTTCATCTTTGCATTGGAACTTTTTGGCAAAAGTACTTTGAAACACCTTTATTAACTCCTGATAGAGCCAAATGATCAGAAAATCCTAATCTGTCTGTATTACTGCTCTTGGAGAACATGACAGATGGGTGCAGGTGTTGCTGATGCGACATCATATGGCCATCTTTGGAGAGTTTGGGAAAAAAACAACAGGTTGGGAATGATATAGGGAAATACATCTCCCCTCCCTCAAACTCCTACTGTGTTCTACTCAGTCATCTTTATCCAAATGTCTCTCTCTCCTTTAAAAACAGTGTCCTCTCTACGTCATGATGTCCTCCTGTTTCCCTTCTTCTCCTTTCCTCCATTGGCATTCTGAACTGCTATACTGGTGACATTCATAAATGATTTAGATTGTGACTGGGCTGACCTCTTCAATTCATTTTTGTGCTCTAAACAGTTTTGAGCTATGGGTTAAGAGTATAAGAAAAATCTATAGTAACACTGATGTGTGCTACCCTTAGAGTGTCAGCCTAAGGGAAAAAATTTTCCCTGACCAGGTACTGTAAACCTATGTAGAGAGCTCTGCTTTTTAAATAGCCTTTATTAAAACAAAAAATGTGGGGAAGAACAATATCCCTGTCAATACTTTATTTCACTTGTATTTGGTAGGTCTTGGCAGCAAGACAGAAAATGTTAAAGGTCATCTGGTACGAAAATAAGATGCCAAATGCTTTGACTGCCTTTCCTTAAGGGCTCAAGCTCTTAGACTTTG
>JAVSBS010005677.1:0-32605 GCA_033124195.1 Coracias cyanogaster | reverse complement strand
ACCACTAAACCATGTCCCTCAGCACCACATCTATACGTCTTTTCAACACCTCCAGAAGTTGGTAAAAATGCTGGGATTCCAAGCAAAAGCCCTCAAATCAACTCTCCTGCAAAGCCTTCCAGCAACCCCTGCCCGTGACCCAGCTGTGCATGGCAGCTTCTGGCTTTCTCAACAGGCTGCAAATTTCAACACGACATTTCAACACAACAGCCAGCAGTGCTAAATTAAGGGAAACACAGGATTCAAGTTTGTTCTCCCTTTGTTTCTTTTCAGGCAGAGCATCACGTTTCAAATAAAAGCTTAAAGTGGCAGACAACAACAGCAAAGCAGAACCAGCAAAGATTTCCATCTGCCAGACAGCACCAAGTAACACAAAGCATCAGGCTTCACGTTCTTTCACCCAATACATTCTCAATTTTTACCTCAAAAAAAGCCTCAGAGTAGGTAACCGTGGTGTGCAGTTCTTGCAACTGCAATTTCTGCACACGAGGACATAATTTGTGGTAGGCACCAAAGGACAGTCAACCAACTCATGTTACAGGAGAAGGAAATCCAATGTTACCACTAAATAATAAACACTGTTACATACTATTTGTAAATATATTTATATACTCTCTATACACAGTAGTCATGTTTTTATAAACACTGAAATAAGTAATAAGGGCAATCTTGGTCTCAAATGCCACTACAATGTATTTTTGGTTTCTGATAACAGTTTGTGCCACTTTTATCAGGTACAGTGAACACGGAAAAACCAAGTCCTACATCTGGATGGGAAAAGCTCAGTACACCAAGAGCAGCTGCTTTGGAGCCACACACTGCAGCCTCCTTGAGTTCTGCGAGTTTGCCCTAAGACAGTCTAAGAGGTTGCTACAAAAAGCAAAATAAATGCCAGGGGAAGTCAAATTCAGCAAGTAAGGGTTCACGATTCCACTGGGGAAAAATAAAGAGGAGATGTTGAGTCAAGCAGCAAATGACTAGAAGCCACTGTACTTGTTGAGATTCTAGATCACATGAGTGTGAACCGCATAAATAAAACGTCTTCCTGTGTGAAGTATTGATCATTGACAGACAAACCTCAGTGTAAACGTACTACTAGTGGACTGATTGCTAGGAAGGGCTCTTCCATTGGCATTGAAATGGGTTTGACACAGGCATCACAAAATCCTCTGGCAGCTGTGGGAACAGACCTGCACACAGAGGAGAGGCTGTCATCTAAACGTTCTCTGAGCTTGCCAGAAAGCCAATGGTTCTTGCTCTTGATAACGCACTGGTGTACTTCTAACAGGATTCCCACGAAGTTCATCATGTTTAATATGGAAAACAAATACTCAGCTCCTTACCTGAACCATCAGGAATGGACCTCACAAATGTCGGAAGCATCTTCACTGCAGCTGTTGGGTTAAAATCTCTGGAGAGGCCGTTCTTCATCTCTCTCCTGAAGCGAGCCATAATGTCTATCAGCGTTTCATCAGAGAGCCGCATGGCGTAAAGGTATTTATCAATCTGGGGAAAAAGACAAACACCACCACAGAGTGAAAGACTGCCCTGAGGTGCCCAAGTGGGGCTACACCTCTCTTTAATTGCAAGAATAGCGCATGGCCTCACCTTGGTCCCGCAGCCCTGGCCAAGCTGACAACACAGCCATGCGCTTTGTGCCTTGTCATTTGACTCAAAAATCAAGGAAAATGAGCAAGTGCTAGGACCTACATAAGCTGACAGCCACCCCACCCTACTGCCTTCCCAAGGCAAGACCTAGTCCCATATCACTCTTTTCCACACAAACTGTTCACCTACAGCCTCGCACCACTATCTCCACTACATGCCTCACTTCTCAGTTCTCCTGACTGTCCATGAGCTGAACAGCTGAAGCTAAAAATCCCTCTTTTGGCACAGTGTGCCAGTTGGGGTGATGTGGGTATTGCTGCAGTCCGCAGAGGTGCCTTGTATTCAAAGCCTTCATTGGAAGGACTTTCTGCGGTAGTTTTGGGGCTACATCTCAGGCTGAGAAATTATTTCTGCATAGCAGACCATTTTCCCTATCCCTCTCCAAAGCTATCACAGCTTGAGGATCAGGAGAGGTAGAATCTGGATGTGGGCAGTTTGCGTCTTCCTCCTCAAGACAAAACATGAAATTAAAAGTTGTTGACTTCTCTCTCGTAGCTTCCCAAGACAGGAACTTCCTTTACCTCCCTGGAAAAAGGAGGCGGTTCCAGGTTTTCCATAATATTGCTTCCCATAGTATTACACCCATCTCCAGCATCAGGCAGAGTGAGAGATGCTTTGATGCCTCAAAAACACAACTTGGCCTTGGGGTATTCTTGCTAAACCTATGTGTCCCACCCCTTTTACCTCAGCTGCCAGTCTATTCTTGCCTTATTTCATTATCTGCCTTGGA
Source organism: Coracias cyanogaster (assembly GCA_033124195.1). NCBI lineage: Eukaryota > Metazoa > Chordata > Aves > Coraciiformes > Coraciidae > Coracias > Coracias cyanogaster. The sequence continues at coordinate 30,207 of JAVSBS010005677.1, read as the reverse complement.
ACTTTGGTTCTGCAACAGCTCAGACTGAAGCCACACCTTTGGGATCATCTTTACTTGCAGCTTAGCAGGACCAACAAAATAAAATCCTGCCTATGTTTTCTGTCCTCAGTAAAACCGGAAAAGCCACCTCATTTTAAACCCCAGGCCATCTCTGTGCCAAAGCCATCTGTGTCTCCTTTGCTGCTCTGGAAGCCTTGAGAGCTACTCAGCTCATCTCCTGGCTGGCATTATGTCCTACATGACCAATGCCACCATAAAACCCTCCATGTGAAAGGCATGCAAGTGTTCCATATTCCTGGGACTTTGACACAGGAAGAGATGAATAATGCCATTTGCAAAGGAAATGGAGACAATCAAAATGTAATTAAACCCTAAACTGATGGTAAAACCAGCGCCAATTTAATTGCTCCTGCGGAAAGTACTTCTGCTGCACGTAGTTGAAGTCTGCACCAAAGATAGCGTATCTCCATGAGCCAGACGCCCTCCCACCGTGACCAAGCGTTTACACGGACAGAGGAGGAAGGCATGAAGGGTGCTGCCGGGCCCAGTGACCTGGCCTGATCCTGAACTGCAGGGCTGGGGCCCAGGCAAGCCTGAACCACAGGGACCACAGCCAGAGGCTGCAGAAGCTGTGAAGTGTTCGGTGCCATTGCTCGCAGAGGAAGAGCAAAACAGTCATTAAATAGACGCCTAAGGGGAGGTTACAGCACAACAATGCGAAATGAGACCACACATTTGCTTCATGAACTGGTGAAGTGACAGTGCAGATGTACAGCTAAACAGCAGAAGAAGAGAGGAGCCCAGGTTCTCTGCAACAGAGGCCAGAGCAGCATCCCCACATCTCAGCTGTGTGCTGTGCCATGGCAGTGGGCTGACAGCACCCTCACAGCGACAGCCAAAGCCAGTCACTGGTGTCATTTCACTCCAGGAACAAAATCCTGGATGGGATGCACCCTCTCTGCAGCCCTGAATGCTGTGGGGATGGATGCACAGGCTGGTGTTGGGATGAGCAGGAAGGTCTCTTCTCCACAGCAACCCCTGCCAGAGCCTTTTTTTAGCAGAGAGTGTCAAGCCATGATGTCAGAGCATGAGGTTATTCCCTGTTAAAAGCAAGAAAAAACAAAAAACCCCTCTCTTATGAAGTCTGAGCTTTCAGCAGCCCACGCTGCCGCTCAGAGGCCTGATTCCCCAAATCTCCCAGTGAAAGATCCACTAACGCATCATTTGTGCGGTCGGACTTCAGTCTGCAATTAAAATACCCCTCTACAAAGCCCCACTGCCGCCGCCTCCTCCCAAAACGAGGGCTGAAGGATTGCCCCCCACCAAAAGCCCCGTTGTGAACACAGGTTTTGGCGTTTGCACGGTCAGGACCAGACAGGCCCCGGTTGTTCTCCCCACCTCTGTCCCTGTGCTGCCCTCAGCAGCGAGGGAAAACAGGAGGGGGGCCTCTTTTTTCCTCCTGTGAAAACCCAATGAGCACTGTCAGCGCCCTTACATAATTGGGCTGGACCCTCCTCCTGCACAGGGAGCGTTGCATCGCTTTGGGTCCCATCGCATCGCATGAGGCCATCTTCACGCTGAGCCTCACGGGGCAGGGAGGTGGGGGACACAGGGGCTAAACCTCAGCTCGGAACAAAAATCACTCCTGTGTGTTAGTTTCCAAAACTACAAAAAAAAAAAAAAAAAAAAAGCAGTTTTTCTTCCTCCCAGGCAGAAAAAGGGTTAGTCATTCTGACAGAGCGGCTACAAGGGAAAAAAGGCAACACAGGCCACCCTCTGAGGGAAAATCCTCAGCAAAGAGCCGTAAATAACTGGGGGGTTGGGGGGAGCTGGAGGCTGGATTATGGGATGGAGGTTTAATAACTCTCCGCTCTGCCTGCAATAAAAGCCGATAAGAAAGCAGATCTCAGCCTCATCCGAAGGGAAGCTGTGGAGGGGCTGGCAGGGACAGAGACGGGAGCTGCCAGCAGCACCCAGCCAGACCCACAAGCCCACTGAGGCTCCTGTGGCTGCCGGGAGATGGGTGCCAGCCCTTCCCGGGGGACGGCGGAGAGCAGGAGCAATTTCAGGCCGGCAGTTGTGTGGGCTAGGAGCAGAAAACACTCCTTTATTTAGCTGCCATCTCAGAGCCACTCCTCCAAGAAGGGCATCTTCGCAGACTGCCACTATGGGAGCCCTGCAACAGCTCAAAGGCTTTTTTTCTTTTTCTTAAAAAAACACAGCCAGACAGAATCTATGAGCAATTTTTAAAAAATAGGATTTCATAATCTGAACCATATGCACCTATTTTTGCTTGGTCACATGGGAAAGACATAGTTCCTACTTGGGGAAAAGGAGTTTCTGAAAATCCAGCTGCCACAGCAGCCTCCATGGAAAGTTGTGAATAATTATACGTACATAATAAAACAGGCAGCACCAAGGGCCATTCCTTAAATGCATGCCTCACTCCCCGGACACTGACAACAATCAATGGTATCCAAGAAGAGAGCACTCCCACAACAATTTCTGAAATCATGAGCACCTATTTTACTGACACAGCCTTTGCACAAAACCCCTTCACCATGTAAACATTTTTCTGCAGAGCTAATCACACTCCATACTCCTTTCAGCATCAGGAAGATTCAGCAGGAGCCAAGGCATGTTAAAACAAGTAGTTTAGATACCCTGAAACTGTTTGTGCTTGCTTACAATTTATCAGGTTGGTTCCTAAAAAGCCTTTATACTGGCAGGACACCACTACAAGGCTTTTTTTAATGCCATTTTGATGCTGCATTTTATACCTCATTCCATCATGGGGATTTTCACTATTGAGCTGCATTTACATGTTGCTCTTGGACTGCAAAGTTTATTTCTTCTCAGGTAATAGGAGAAAAAGGGATTGTTCCCCTGACAGAGAGAAACCAGGCAACACCTAGAGGCTCCCTTTGTTGGAGCCAGCTACTACAGGTACAAACCTGTTGGAAACAAAAGGTACTCAAAGGCAGTTTTACAACAGCTCTTCTGCGCATGGGCCAGTGGCACAGAGGCCAAGGACGCTCGGTGACGCTCGGTGATGCCCGTATCCTTGGGGACACGAGTCAGTCTTTTAGAGAAGTCAGGGCCTGGGTTCTGGTTGTGCAAAGTCCTCTGTCCCAGCAAGGATGCTGAGCTCCTCCTGACCCGGAGGACCACAAACATTCAGGAAACAGATAATTTATCCTGCTTAGAGTAAAACCACCGGTGTATTTGTAAGGTAGAGGGCATTGCACATTGCCAGCTTGCTTCTGCACGGTAAGGTAACATGCAAGTGCTCGTACATGTGGTTTTATCGGAAAATGCCCCCTTGCCGGGGCCGCAGGGCTTGCCAGCATGCAATGGACAACCCACACCTTGGACACTACAGATCCACCCCTGCCTATTTCTCCTGCTTGCCACGACTCATCTTGAAAAAATGTTCCACAAACTGCAAATCTGAAAAAAAAAAAAACCCTTCAAACTTAAGGGGGTGTGTAAAATCCAGCAAAACCAGTATGGAAGCGCTAGTTCTTACACCCAGAGTATCCCAAGGGCCTGAAGCCACCAGGCCCATCTCTGCCCCTCAGCAGAATTCCTACCACAGAAAGGCTGAGCATTAGTGCCATGCTGGGATATGAACCCCAAAAAAGAAGGGAAGGGGGTAACAAGGGAAGGAGGATGTTCAGCCTTGGAGCAGTGGAGCCCCTGTAATAAATCCATTCCCAAATTCACCTCCTTGTTACGTTAGAACCCTTTCACATCCCTCCCGTGACCCACAGCAGCATCCTCAAGGTGACCTGCCACCTGTGCCACCAAATGCCAAGTCAATGGCTGCCATGGACCAGCAAGGCAGAAGGAGTAGCCACCGTGGCCAGGAGCCCCAGAGGGCTCGAGTGACAAGCAGGGACAACGGCTTGGTCGGCAGACCCCGGCCACAAGCACATACCAGCAGAAAGTGGTGCTGTTCCGGAAGCTGAGAGCAGAGGGAGGGACGGAGAGGAAGCCATGCAGGCACGTATCCCCATCAGCAGGCTGCCGGAATGGAGCGCAAACCCCTTGGCTCTGCGGGGAACCAGGGAGCAGAGCCCACCAGCGCTGGGGCAGCAGAGCAGTGGGGCAGAGCCTCTGGCTGCTGCAGAAACCCTCCCTACAGGGCAGTCAGAAGTGAGTGGGCTCAATATCCGTTCCAAAAGGATATAAACAGGAAAAAGATGTCTTACATCCTCCAAAACCAGCAGCCTGTTGGCTGGGGTTGGTTTTTTTTTTCATAATTGGATATTATGTTTCTTTCAGACAAAGCCAGATTGATCCATAAGAATGCCTTACGGCTCCCTGGCCAAACGATTTCCCGTGCCATCAGACAATAGCAGCCTCATGGTGCCAGACCAGGCTGCAATAAATAACCCCTGGGAACACCACCCAGCTCCCACCACCCTTCCCCGCACAGTCTTTCTCTGCTACTCCTCGCCTGCGCGTACGCTTGTCCTTATCCTGGGGTTTCTAAATATAACCGGCACAGCGAGACAGAGAAGGCCTTACCCAGGCATGCACGCCCAGCGCCAGCAGCAGCACTCACAAATCCTCTGGGAAAAAGAAAATAAGGGGCCTGGCGGGAAAGGGAGAGCCACGTATGTGGGGCCAGAAGGTGCGGAAAGCTGCGGGCTGCACGTGGCCTTCAGCTTCTCAGGAGAACCTCTGGGTGGAACAGCAAAAGGCCTAAGCCACGGAAGGAGATGTGGAAAATATGGGGTGCCATCTCGGGGTTTATCCAAGAGAGGAGTTGGCATGGGTCTTGAGTGGGGTAGGATGGGCCACCCATACACAGGAGCTGAGGTCTCCCCAGGGACAGCTGGAAGCCCAGAGGGATGAGGTGCTCTCCTCTCACCAGGACAAGCTTCGAGACCATTACAAATCAGCCGGGCTAACACTGTTGCTGAGGCTTCCCCAAAACATTTTAGGGATGCCCTCAGCGGGCACTCAGCCATCTGCCTAGGTGGGTCACGCAGCACAGATGGGGGAAGCCTCTGCTTCCTGACATCAACCCGGCTCTGTGACAGGGCTTGGTGACATTTGCAATTATGTTCCCATTTTGTGTCCCTGCATCCCTAGCCCCGGGCTCTCTGCTCCCTACAGCTCTGCAATATGCTCGGCTTAGCCCAAACTGCCACGTTTTTATTTATCCTGGGCTCTGCACCCCTTTCCTAGGGCAGTGCGAAATCCCAGGGCTACACCAACCACGCAGCAGCAGTCGCCCGATGCTAAAGGAAAAGAAAAGCCCAGAGAAATACTCCTTCCTTTTTAAGCACAGCTGGCAACCACTTCCTGTAAATTCAGAACCCGCAGTGACACATAATTCAAAACCCATCTGCTCCTCGCCTTCGGCACGCCCGTGCTGAAGCGACAGAGGCCCACGGGCAGCCTGGGGAAGAAGGGGAAGTCCCCTCTCCAGGGGTGCTGGTACCTGGAGGACCATCACCACCCCCCTCCCGGCCAAAGCCCCCCAAGCCCTGCCCCGCCTCGCCCAGCTCCGTGCCCGCGGCCTGACCGCTGTGCATCCCCGGCAGCCTCCGCACCCAGCCCCCGCCCCGCTCGCCACCGGGGATGCTTGGGGGAGGACAGGCTTAAAACCGGGTTTATCCCCCTTTTTGTCCACAGCGGGGTCGCCATGGGGACAAAGCAACGAAACCACCACCAACAAAAAAATTTAAAACCAACCAAAAAAAAAATTTAAAGCTCCGTCTCCCGGGGGCGGGGGACAGGCGGGCGGGCGGGGGGGGATTTCCATCTACCTTTTTGACCTGATCCTCCTTCAGCTCCGTGAAGTAGTAGGCGAGGAGCTGGGCGGCGATCATCCTGCCGGCTGCAGCGGGCGGCTCGGCGCACGCAGCGCTGCGGCGCCCGGGGATGGCCGCGCCGCCGCCGCAGCACCGCCCCTTCCTCCTCCTCCTCCTCCTCCTCCCGCCGGCCGGCCCCGGCCCCGCCCGCGGCCCCGCTCCCACAGCACGGAGCCCTGACGGTGTTGTCTCTGGAGGAGGAGGAGGAGTAGGAGGATGCCCTGCCGTGCCCCGGCGGGGGTTCCACAGCGGCCCTGGAGGTGTTTTCAGAGCAGGCTTGTTGTGCTCAGAAATCTTTGAGACCAGCAAAGCCGCGGGAACCTCCCTTAACGCCGAGCATCCCCTGCCCAGGTGTGACCGTGCCTCCTCCAGAGCCAGCGGGACCCTGCCCGGGCCCCCCCGGGAGACTCGCAGGTGGGCCCCAAAAAGCACATAAATCGCTCTGAGCGTTGTGCTTTAAGTGACCCCACATATTCCATCAGCAAAACCCCCACATCAAATGCACGGGCGCACAGCGCCTCTGCTCCCCCTTTGTGCTGCCCGCACTTATTGTGTTGGGGTGCATTCCCCAGCACCCCAAGGAGGCATCCACTATGGTGAAGCCTCTGAGGGCTCCGCATCCACAGAAGCAAAACAACACAACGTCCCCCAGAAAGCCAAAGGCCGAACACAGATGCCAAGGTGACGCGTGTCCGCAGCCCACAGGGGTTTTTGCCAGCGCCTTGTCCATCCGCAGGGCCAGGAACACACACCCATGCAAACCGAGATGATGCTGGAGGCGTGATTTGCATAGAGATTGTCTACCAAAGTCCGAGTGATTAAAAACCTGTTTCTTGAGTTTCCGGCTTCCTTTTCAGCGCTACTTTAATTAAATGGTTGCACTGGCCAAAATCAAGAGCTGCTTTGGCACACGCATCCTCCTTTAGGCTGCCCTAGTCGCTCCAGGCAGGCTGGGCAGGATTTCCTTCTCCACCTCGCCACGCTAGCTTTAAAAAGAGATTTTTGTCAAGCGTTCCACTGATCCGCATGTGTTACTCCTGCTCATTTGTTTGGCAAGCTAATGAGCTCCCTGGCGCAGGCGGGCTGCCTCGCTGCAGGCACAGCAGCATCGCCCTGCGGCTGGGCGCAGTTGGAGCTTGTGGGTGGCACAGAAACATGGGGCTGAGTGGCACTGTCCCAACAGCATCTGGACGCGTCACTCAATCCCTTACACTGGCTGGCCAAGGTCTCTCTCATGCAATTCACTCTCCAGCCACGCTCCTCCTCCTCTGCCAGTAAGAAACTATCTTTAATTCCCAGACCAGGGTCACTCCTGTTTTTGATCCGCCAGCTGCTAAACCTTGTCCTTCAGCTGCAATTGCTCTCCTCGCTCTCTGGTGTTTGCTTTCTATAAATACAGGGGGAAATGACCACATACATCCTCAGCTTTTGCTGCGCCAGGTAAGACAGACCTAGCTCTGTTTTGGTCTCCCTTTCCTGAAAAGCCCAGGCTGATGTAGCAGCTCTTTTCCACACCTGTCCAGTCTGAATTGATCTCTGTTGAACACAGCAGCTAGAGTTGGGTAAGATATTCTAGTGAAGGCCAAAACCCCTGCACTGAGGTACACGGTTCTCCTGCTGGAAATGTGTCACTTCCCACTAACAAGCACAAACCCTGAGGCTCCCGAGCTTAACTGGGACACCAAGATCCCCCCCCCATGCCATCAGCCACTGCCACCAGCGGAGAGCAGACCTTTCACCCCATGCCAAAAACCACCCCTGTTCCCACTTCCACAGCATGGCCAGTGAAGTCCTGGCTGCCAGAGACATCCTCACCAAAAAGCTGCCCTGCAGCAACCCAAATCAAAATTAAGAAGCAAAAAGTTGCTTTCTGCACGTGTATTTACATTTATCTTTTGTTGCTGTATGCGAGCCTGGCACTGCTCAGTTCCCACAGGCTTTATGGTAGTGGAGCTGCCTCCACACGAGGTTTACAAGCCCTACTCTCTATTCCCTCCAGCCCAGACACCTGAACACCACTTAAATACACAATACTCCCCTCAGTTACCTTGTTGCAGGCATGCTTACCCAGTTAAAATACTCAGACATAAGTTCAGGTTGTTTTCAACTAATCTTTGACCAAATTAAAGCAACTTGAACCATCATCCCCTTCCGCTCTCAAGGAACTTGAATCAGCCAGCTAAGACTTTGGGAAGTCCAAAATATTCAAAGTTGTTATGAATAGGTATGGTCTTCTCTTTAACATGTCACCTGTCTTAAGAGCATGCAAGAGGAAGACAAGTTTATTTGCTTCATCTGCCAAAATTGCCATTTAGAAGTGAATTGAAAATGTTACAAATCACTAAGGTGGCTTTTGTCTCCACTGACCATTTGTATTACAGCATATTTCAAAACTCACCAAGAACAGCTGACTCAAGTGTCCTTTAAGCTACAAAAAGCAATAAATAAGTTCAAAACATCACTACACTGAAGCCCTCTTGGTTCTGTGCAATGAAAATAAACCCTCTCACACATTACAAACCCCCAAATAAAGAATAAAGTCTACTTAAAGCAGGAGGTGGTTCACGCGACAAAGTCAAAATCAGTTACGGGATGGTTAAACAAGTATTGCAAACTATTTGGTCTGTCTTTGGCCGCTGAGCATGGCATTTAGAAAAAAATGAGCTGTACAATTTAAAACCTATTAGAGAAAAAGTAACGGTCCATCCAAGGCAAAACAGCTGCAGTGTTTAAACATTTAGTATCTTTGCACTGCTCTTGCAAGGGTAAGTTAGAGTGCATGACCGGCTTTGATGCTGTAGCCAGGGCTGCAACGAGGGATCTTTCCTCCTACCAGAGAGCTGGAAAGGCAGCTAAACATCCCTATGGACACCCAAACCATTTGCAAGCCCTCTTTGCACTGCCAGGCCAGCAGCAGGCACCCAGGCATTATCTGGGGGGGGCCTGTGGAGCGCTGTGCACAGGCTGCCCGGCACAACCTCCCGGCTCTGCATCTCTGCAGGAGAAAGCTGCTTCTTTGCGTCTCTCGTACCTCCTTACCATCCAGCTCTGGGTTTTCCCTTCTGCTTTACTGGAAGAGATCAAGTCGGCAGCCAATTAATTACCGGCACCTAATGTATGCTGCCAGGCATCCAGCAGGCTATTTTGAAAGCCACCGTCCTTCCAGACAAATTATTGGAGGCTGAACGTGACACCCGATGACTTGCAGCTATTTTGACTGTGCTGTAATCTTATTGTCCAGGTTGAGCTGTTCGAAGTGTTTCAACTGACTGAAATCATTCAGTGCATCAGTTCTCCTGGGTGCATTGGGGTTTTTCTGCTTTGTCTGTTTCTCCGTTAAAGGTTCACTGTTCTCTACAAGTCTGTGTTCAGATCTGCCTTCTATACAATGGGGGGTTTTGTTTTTAATCATGTCAATCACATAGTTTCAATGTACTCAGTTGCTAGATGCTTTCTACTTTTGTGAGGAAACAATGCCGTTTTAGTTGTGCTTGTTTTTCTAAGTGTCTGAAAAATGGTCAGCCCACTTTTATCCACGCTGCATTTTCCTTTCACAATACTTAATGCAATGTGACAGAAAGCACCATCTCTAAGAAACAGTAAGTTCCCAGGTCACGACAGCATCTCAGACTAACAAGGGAATTTTTAAGTAGCTTTTGAAGCTCCCATTCCTGTGCAACCTTCTCTAGACGAACCTGCTTTAGCAGGGGGTGGGACTAGATAATCTCCAGAGGTCTCTTCCAACCTCCACCATTCTGTGATTCCAGGGTAGGAAACTCTGTTTGCACAGAGTGAATTACTGTGCATTTGTGCTAAACTTGGTGCAGAAGCCACTGAGAAAATCTAAAAGCAGCAGAGATATTGATTTGATAAGCAATTCAGCCAAGCAAGATCAAATGCATTATGCAATTTCACCTTGCCGGGAGGCACAGCAAGTGGGCAACACCATATAGCCAGCCACGATGCTTTGTCTCATGTTTCCCCTGTTAGGAAACAAGATTAGCTAGGAACACCTTGAGAGGAGCTCATTCCATGCTCAGGAAAGGCCACACCATGCGGAGTGGTGTGGCATGCACTTAAAAAGTGGGTTTTATGCTCCTGGTACAGGACATCAGAGCAGGCTTGGTGTGTCTCACTGAGCTAACTGCCCCAGTCAGGAAAGTACCTCAGGTTTTGCTTGTGGCCAAACACTGGCAGGGCTTGAAGTCTGTGAGGCTGCTGGGCCCTGCTCTGGCAAGTACAGTCAGAGAGAGGATGGCCACCTCCAGCCCCAGGAAAGCAGGACCTCCCTCTCCAGCCCTCCAGTGGCAAAGGCCAGGGACAAGCAGTGCTAACAACTGGCTAACAGCTGGTATTTCTTTTTAATTTGTACCCCAGTTTTATATTTATTTTATACATGTGATATACAAACCAATCTAATTTTATACAGTATCAACATTTAAATTGATAATTAAATTCTAAAACTTAAAAGCTAACAGGATTTTCCATGCCTGGCCGTGCTTATGGATGGTCGGGCAGTGTCACCGCCATACATGTGCCACTGTTCCTGCATGCTGCAGCAGCTGGCAGGGCCACAGCACACACATGTCTGTGCCTAGCCCCAACGCTGTCCTCATCAGGTCCCCCAAGGAGGGGACAGGGTGCAGAGTCCGTACGATGCTGGGGATAACGCAAAAAATGATCCCCTCATACTTTCTCCCCTGCCTCTCAAGAGGTTTGCTGCAATACCCAGCCATGTTTTAGGCACAAAGACCAAGTAGTGATTCTGCCCTGCTTTGTTGGAGTTGCTCCAGGGAGAGGGAAAGCTACTTTTTAATAAAGTTCCTTTGGAAGGAGTTCAGCACCACGAACTGAGCTGAGCGTTTGAAGGCCAAATGACGCTACACAGGGCTGTGGCTTTCAAGACTTAGATCCCAGTGACCTCCAAAGACAAGGCAGTGTTGCTGTAAGCTGCGTACTACACAACTAAGGATCACAAACAGCTATGTCTAGACTGCGGAGACTATGAGAGCAGAGTGGAGAAGGAAGCAAATCCGGCAAAGGAGGAGCATCATCTACTGGCTCACATGGGAACAGAGACTCCAGGGGAAGGATGGAGATACTTTGTGTCTCAGCTCCCCACATCTGGGCATCAGGCAGCTGTGTTTGCTTTTATTTCTTTAAAGAAGTTGCTGTTCTTCAGCATCAGAGGGATGCAGAGAACATGACCCCCACAAAACCAAGAGATGCAAACCAGAAAGCAGATAAACACCACCCCAAAATCCATGACTTGTAATAAAGCTCCACTATCTGGGAGGCCTGGCTGCTGATTTTGTATTTTGAACCTCTTAGCAAAGCAGCAAGCTTCACTATCGGAGGCAAACCCAAATACTCCACCCTTAGTTAACTGACACTTCTAAAAGCTATGGGCTGCATGAGCTACACTACAAAGGACTTCTCTACCCAGCTACTCACGTACATGTGGAAAAAAAAGAAATAGCTCCCTGGAGTTACACTGCCACAAAACTTAACCTCTAGCTCCTACGTTGCACAGCAGAGTTACTTTATGCAGATGAGAAAATTGCTAAAAAATTCCAAGTTCTTTAGCGTTTCCAATGCACACTAGAGCGTGCTGCAGGCAGCAGCAGCACAGAAGGGTCACAACATGCAGGGAGGATAAACAGCACTGTTTGCATCCAAGCCTCCCCTGAGGGCTGGAGGTAAAGTGGGACAAGGAATTTAAAGGCAACCTGATACCCCAAATACCATCCCATGATGGATTCCTTCCCCATAGCAGTGTACCCGACAGCTCCAACACGAAGCACCTATAGCAAAGGAGCATCTTTCTCACAGCACAGTCTCCCTTGTGCCACAGGCATCCCCAAAAGCAGTGTGGGGACTAACTGGAAGAGACAGCCCCTTTTGCTGTGGGGCTGATGGATAAACCAGGGAACTGTTTCCCAAAAAGCTTTCATTCCCCAGGAGAGCAAGTGAAGTCACTACTGTACTACAATGCTTCGCAGATGACTACAGGCATCTCCTCCAGCACAGGGAAAAGTCCTGTCAGTGATAGCTCCCGGGGGGTGCAGGCATAAGCCCACGTTCACCCACACAGCTAGCAGCCACGCTCCTGTTATCCATCCATCCCAGCCAAGGAAGTGTGTGGTTAAAGCAACAGCAAATTAACAGTAAGCACCCAGCAAGAATACAATGCATTCCTCTCCATGCAAGATGCTGCGTCATGTGTTAATGTGAGTTACAATGAACCAAATCAAGACGTTTTCCAACATAGATCTAGCCTGCTCACATCCCTGGGCACTTCGTGTCCAAGTCCACTCCCTTTGCCCTTCCCTTACACACTAAAAATTAAATACAAGTGCAATCCACCCAAACTCATCTCTTTCTTCTTTCCTCTCCTGTCCTGGGTATTCAGCACAGCAACTTCTCTCTCCCCAGTGCCAGAATGACAACTTGTTTTACATCTCTGCAAAGGAAAGCAGTTTTCTGACTCAACTTGGGGCCCTGCATTAGTTTAACATTTTTTCCATTGAGGTGAGAACTGCTGCACCAAGCAACCCCTTTTTCTAGTGCATTGGTAGTAAGTCATTATTGTAGGTCATATACGTATAAAGCAGACCATGCACACACACAGACACGTATATATACACACAGAGAAGCATATCAACAAACCCAGTTTACAAGGCAATAGAAGGGCAGTGGTGTTATGGTGATGAACATAATGACAATGAGTTGCCTTTCCTGACCAGAAAATTTGCTAAATTTCAGGAAACATTCCTTAACTCCAGCAAACTGAAATGAGCACAAGTGCAGATTTCTGATACCCTGCTAAATCTCCAAGTAAAAAAAAAAGTTAAAAGAAATGACACTGAAAAAAGGGCAAAACATAGCATGCAAACTGGCTCGAAATTTCAGAAGTCAAGGGATAAATTTAAAGTAGTTCCGGTCATTTGATTCAAATCTCTTATCTTGTGAAGACACAGTTCAACACCAGGTAAAGGACATCTGCGTAACCAGCAATTCACCTAGGTGATGAAGCACGTGTACAGAGACAGCTTTCCTAAACCTGCTCTCAGCTCCTCACAGATCATAGAGCTCGTTACTCAGAGTTTAGCTCTAACGCACCCACTGTGTGAGAAGACTTACAAAAAACAAAGCCAGACCTCCACCCTTGCAAAAAGCACTCGTTCCCATGCACTATTCCAATAGGGTTCGAATGGCACAGACCAAATCAGTGCCTTTTATCTATGGCGCATTTTTGCTGCGTGAGCAATGAAACCATAAAAGCTTGTGCTTTCACCGTAGAGAACAGGACCTTCCGCTCTCTTTTGGCTATCCACTAATAATCAGTTCAAAACAAGGCAATACCTCTCAAGCCAGGCCACTTTCCACTAAGCCTTTCTCCTTGATCCAGCAATTGATGCTAGTGAAAATCAGTTTGCATCACAAGTCCCAAACCTACAGGGGTGCAGGCATTAATTGCGGAGACTTCAGACTCGTGTTCCTTTTCCAGCAAGACCCCGTGTAAGTGACTCTCCTCCCAGGCCAGGTTAAAAGAAAGCTCTCCCTAGTACTAAGCTAACACCACCCACCCATTATCCCAGAAGGGGTGCGAAGCAGGTACTTACTGTGCACAACGGGGAGCAGCAGTAGCCAGGCACATCCAGGGTGTTCGGCTCCGTCAGCGTGGCCATAGCAGGAGCGCCTCTTGCCACGTTACATTGTCATCACAGGGGGCTGGCAACAAGAAAGGAGGCAGAATTGTAGCTGTTCACATCTCCCTCCCCAACCTCAGGATGCTTTTGAAAGCCACACGCCCCATGGACATGTGTTCTCTTAAAAACCCAGCCAGCAGCTGGGATGCAGCAGATGGAGACCCATAGTTTGCATCACGCCAAGAGAGAAGGGAAATTGTGGGCATATGGGCTATGGACTGCAAGCGTGACCCAGAACAATGGTGGAAATGGGGAATGTGTTGGCAAAGCACTGGCCCTTGCATGGCTCCAAGGTACAGCGGTGCCATGGGATTCCTGCTGCACACATGGAAGAAGATCTTAGCAAAAATGTTGTGCAATAAAACACCTGGGTCCTGCTAACAGTTTGTTATCCTAACTAGAAGAACCCACCAAACCTTGAAAATATAAAATATTCACGTTAAAAATCAGTACAGGAAGACAATCACAGGTGCTGGACTTTCAGCTAAGCATTGTCCAGGAGCAACCAGAGATTTTGAGCTGCTCTGTGATAATTTGGTGATACCTTTTCTTTGGCCAAAAATCCAGATCTGTCTCAATGGAGACTGGAGGCAGATGCAATCAGCATCTCTCAGCAAAATTTTTGGCTTCTGAAATTTTACAGGCAACAAATGTTGCCACAAAACATTTTAGGGTAGGATCAGAATCCCAGTGGGGTCAGCCCCAGTCAGGTCCCAGGGCACCTACATGGCCTGTTTGGGGTCCTCATGTCTCCCTACCTTAACATTTCTTCCCACAAGCCACTGTGGCTCTCTCAGGTCTTCCCAGGTGCCCACACCAAGGGGTACCAGCAGGGTTAAGCAGTCTCTGTGAGGAGCAGTGGGAGCTGCCCCAAGCTGCACTCCCCTGCAGCCCATGGGGAGAGTGTGGTGGGGCAGGTATTGAAACTGGTGGATACTGGTGCCCACTGATAACCCGTCTACACTGGAGAAGGTGTTCTAATTTTGTCTTTGTTCCTCACCATCCAAATCTATTTTGATTAGTTTTCCTCAAGTGGAGTCAGTTTTGCCTGTAACGGTGATTGGTGAGCCATCTCCTGTCCTTATGTCCACCCTTGAGCTTCTTCCTTGTAATTTTTCCCCAATCCTGCTGAGGAGGAGACTGAGAGTAGGCTAGGTGACCATCAGGCAGATGGACACAGTCAATCTGCCATACCACATCAGATACAAATCTAGAAGAGATTCTGAACACCTATTTTCATTCTCAGATTTTCATACACAAAAAAATGTAGAGAGAGAATCAACAATTTTCAAAAATTCCCATGTCAGAAAGAACGTTCTTATTTTAATTAAATAGGTTTCTCCATCCCTCTGACCCATTCCTAGTAGTAAACTCGAGAGTCTGGCTTCACAGAGTAGCTACAAGGGATGTGTGAAGAAGAACCACTTTTGGAAAAATCTAAACCAAGAAGTTTTTCTTGTCATCTCAGGGCTTTAAAAGGGCAACCCAGCTCTAGGTGCTTCCTGGACAACAACTCTGGCCCTAGACTTCAGCAGAAGTTCCCAGTACCCACTGCAGCAACACATAACCCCATCCTGCTTGTCTCACCTTTCCATCCCCAAGGAAGACGTAATTTTTGGCAAAGCAAAAATATCCTCACAAAAGCCCCAATATCTTAGGCCACTACAACTCATCCCCTGCTAGCTCCTTTGACAGCTACCATGAGTTCACCAGTCCCATCTGGGACCTGACCCAGCATCAACAGACCCATGGTCTCACTCAGGGTACCTCTGTCTCCTACCAGGGTTACGGATATTTCTGCTTTGACATTTGACATCAATACAAACAAATGTTTTAGTCACAACTTTTATCTATAATCATGTTTTGGACAGATAATGGCGACAACAGTCTGCAGCTATCAGTCAACATTTGAGACCCAGAAATACCCTCAGCTGTTTTATCACCCGCCCATAACATCAGATGCTACCAACTCAGGCCACCAGCATGAAGCTGCAGAGATGCAGGTAAGGTGTAGGTGAGGAGGTCTCATGTTTTTCAGTATCAGCCTGGTCAACCCTTTCCTTCCCCCTGCACAGCAGTGTCATTGCACATGCTCTAACAGCTGCTGTCCTGGGTGGTGGGATGAGCACCCTCCTTGCAGAGCTTTGTCAGCACCCCAAGTACCCTCAGTGGATTTCTTTTTTTTACCTCCCTGTACAGCACTGCATATTCATAACAACAGGGTTCGACTTGGACTCCTTAAACTTTGACCAGAGCTGGGACAATAAATCCCAACAATTTCCAACTGCAAAAGAGGAATTTGCTTAAAAATAAAACTGAATTTTTCACATACCCTTGGCTTTATCTGGAGAGCAGTCTGGGCAGTAAGACACAACCAACAGCTCAAACAGGATCCCAAATATATTTAAAGAGCAAAAGAGCCTCTCTGCAGTCGGATGACGATGCTGCTTCATTTGGCTCTGCTTTCCAAACACTTACACAGCACCCCCTTCCAATCACAACATGCCACTTTGAAATGCCAGTACCACTTAGCTCCTGAAACTATTAGACCATGAAGCAACAAACCCAGAGAAACAAAAATAACCCAGATACCTACTTTAGCACCCAGTTGAGTTGACAGGTGTTATCCCGAGGGCTCCGTGGCAAAAGCATCCTCAGAAATGCCATACCTTGACCTTTGCACAACAGGCATCATGAAGCTGATCTCCAAAAACCGTAGTGCCTTCCTAAAAGGTGCTAATATTAGCTATAGCCCTTTGTTTCTTTGCACTCAAGGTTTCTCCCCGTCAGCTTTCTGGCATTTGCCAGCGTGGTGCACGCTTTACTGGGCAGATAGTGAGCTGCAAATTCCTTCATACTTCTCTATCCACAGCATTCTGCAGCTAAAACCGCTAGCCGGCCAGCAGATGAAAATGCCACTTACTGCTTATTCCTGCTGCAGTTCGTTGAATTAAAACCTCTTTGTTTGCAAGCTGTAAACAAATTCTTCTTAATCTTTCAATAAAAAATGTCAATTATGCTCTCTAACAATGTAACTTCATTGTGATGAAAGAAAGCATTGCTATTGCTCTAATCGTGATAACATATCAGCTGCTTTTAGAGTCAATTCCTTTTTGTGCAAAATTTAATGACCATGCAATTATTCAAATTTCAGACCAACAGACTGGGCTTTAGACCTGCAGCACTGCTCCCTTGCTCTGAAAACACACCCTTGAAAGCAACAGAAAAGTCTCTAGAGTAGAATTTTCGAGTTCAGAACACAAAACACCTTTACACCTCATTCCGCAGAGCCGGACTCAGGCCCACGTTAAACACAGCTATTTCATTAGAGAGCCAAGGAGAGAAAGCCAAATTCTTGGCACGCTATCACAGGCACTTCTCAGGCCCACGGCTTTCATTTGGCTTCACTGGGAACCCTGTTTATGTCCAGCTTCCTCCTCTCTCTCTGGTTTCAGTGCATTTCCTGCAGAATCGCTGGCCACAGCAGATGTGCCCTTCAGGCATTTCAACTTTTTTTTTTTTTTTTTTTTCTCATGCCAGTATTTATCCCATTTGTTTCCAGAATCAGCTGCAGCTCCCAAATCAGCATCCGTAACTTTCCGCTTTGAGGGACTCAGGACATGCCTGCTGGGAAAGCATCTTCCTTGTTTACCTGCTCAGACCCTCACAGGCTTTCCCTCCCTGTCCTTCCGCCATCCATTTTCTCCTCCTGCAGAGAGCTCCCCTCTCCGACCAAGTTGTCCATCACCAGCTCATCTGCTCCATTAACTGCTTACATTCCAACAACCGCTCTCGGCATCCCGGCCCTGTTTTATTTACGCTGTCATGCAGCTGCTGCCAGAGATGGCTGCTGCCCTGGGACCTCAGCTCACCCCGGAAGGTGCCTTTGCCCCTGGCTGCGGGAGTGCCAGGCCTAAACCCAGGCCCCTCCACACCTCCCTGCTCTCCATCCAGCTCTCTGTGGCAGCAGAGGACAGCCTTTTTTCGCTCCCAGGGTAGGGACGCAGCCTGCAACCATGAGGACAATCCTCCACAGCGGCCCTGGCAGGCAGCGGTCCTGGTCCTACAGCTAAGCAGATGGTCCAGCCTCATGGTACCATTTGGCATTGTCTCCCTATGGGAATGGGGACTTCCCAGGTGCACAGAAACCTTTGGCAACCTGAACGTCCAAATAGCAAGCAGCAAATTAAGAACAACAAAAAGAGCCCTCCAGAAAAGCCAATGGAATCAACAATACTGACGGTTTTGAGAACTGAACCCTGGTATTTTTTACATGCCCGAGGCTGGGGCTGGGAGCTACATCTCACCTCCAAGTCCAAAGAAAATGGATGCCAGTTTGGTAGCAACCCCATTGCTTCCCTCCCCTCTTATTCCGCCCACAGAACAATAAAAATAATGAACCAGTTAACTCATTTAACATCCTTGAATAGTCCTGGTAATTCACTGCTTTAAATATACCATACCTTGCATCGCTGTCATCCCTTTTTCCTCACTACTATGACTTAAAGTTGTTCTGATACGCAATAACAAATTTATGGGGAAGCTTTGACTGTTGATGTGCCATACTCTTCACGTATCTCTCCTTTCTTCTCCAAATAATCTTTATCCTTTCCAACAAAAGGAGAAAAGAAAATATAGTGGCAGTGAAACCGTCTCAATCTCCCTCCACCTCTTTTTTTTATTTTTTAATATAGCTTTGGTTTGTTTTTTGCTTGGCTTTAACTTATGCTTTTATAGATTAAAAATAAGAATTTTGGGGGTTGGGTTTGCTTGTTTTTGTTGTTTGGGTTTTTTTTTATAACCAGTTAAGAAAGACAAGGGTGAAAGGACCTTCTTTCACTCCTTCAGCAAGCTCCTGCTTGCCTGAGGTTCCCCAGCATTTGGGTCTTCAACTCCTGCACAGGAGACCTTCAGTCTGGAGCCCGTTGTCCATTTTCCTTGTGCCAGTGGCAAGGGTATTCTGGAGGAACCCAGGTTTACCATGTTTCTTACCAAATTTGTTCTCTCTTTGGAGCACGCAGCTTTTACTATCTCTAGAGATGCCTGAGCTAAGCGAGGCCCTTGGACAGAGTGCAGACAAAGCACCTGGAGGACATTAAAAAACACGCAACAAGATCAAAATTATTTTGGCATTCCCCTCTCAGACAGACATGACCCATCAGGTTTACAGCACCTCCAGTATGCACCTGCAATGTGATAGTATCAATGAGAGAGGGGAAAACATTAATTAAGCTTTTGGTGTTTTTATATCTTGTTTTACATCAGCTTTACAGAGGGGATACAGTGCTGGGACAAAGCAGACATCTGATTTCCCTTCCCACTCTCTCCCCAACAGCCCATACATACTCACGTACAGGAATAGCTGGTTTTTACTACTATTAAAAAAAAAATTACTTGACAAGCTACCCACTTGACAAGTCTGAGAAATGCTCCGGGTAACCCCTCAATGACAGTCCAAGGCAGTGGAGGTCCTTTCTAGGGAAACTCTAAATTCACCTACAGCTGGACAACATTCACCAAGTCTCCCCCTGCCTCCCTCCCTTTCCACCTACGGTGACATTGTATCTGACACCCCCCAAAAAAAGCCAGCTCCTTTCATCAAATGCAAAGAAAGAAATCACAGCAACACTTTCATTTTGGTATTACCTACATTTCAGCCTCAGACTCTCTTACAGTAATCTGCTAATCCTATGTAATATTGACTTCCCAAGAAGGGAGATTATGCTAATCAGGATTTCTGAAAGGACTTGCACATGATCCTATATTTACTTTTGAACTTTGCCAGAGTGACAAAGGGAACATGTCACTGCTGAGCTGCTACTGCATTTTCTCTGGATTACGAGTCGAGCACCAGCGCTGTCCAAATCTATACCCACCAAAACGTCTCTCCAGCAAGCAAACGAACTTATGTAGGATCATCTTTTCCCCACAGATGAAAGGGTAACTGCAACCATCTACTGGGAGTTTCTGAAAAGCACAAACCTTAGTACCTCCACCCAGTAAATACTTGTATCACACCTGTGATTTAAAGATCCTTAAACTTCCCAAATCAAATGCCCAACCTAGATCTGAAAAAAGGTGCTCGTGTCTTCAAGAAGCATCAAAACAACATCAGTAAATGCAAGAAGTACTAAATGTGCGGTCTGGAGGGAAGACCCACAGCACACACAGAAACGAA
The DNA here is from genome assembly GCA_033124195.1 of Coracias cyanogaster. NCBI lineage: Eukaryota > Metazoa > Chordata > Aves > Coraciiformes > Coraciidae > Coracias > Coracias cyanogaster. The sequence continues at coordinate 10,489 of JAVSBS010005677.1, read as the reverse complement.
GCATCACAAAGCTACCCAAAAAGCAGTAGAGAAGCACATCTAACATGTGAAACCAGAAGACTTTCTTTTTATTTTAAATTGACTAACAACTTCATGTGATGAATTGTACTACATCTTCTTTGGCATATGGTGGGCTGTGTTGCATGTAACAGAAGGTCTCTAATTTTATTCTAAGCTAGGGCTTTAAACTGAATAACCACATACAAAGTGCAAAGAAGCAGGTTTTTTCAGCAGCTTAAAATCTATACAAGGGAGATTGCAGTTTTGCAACAGTCCTTGAGTTTCCACATGGTGACACAATCAGGAACACGATGCTGCATCATTATCCAGATGGAGGATGTTCTGTTTTAGAACCAGACGAAGCGTCAGTGTGTTTATGGGAACCCTGGGAAACTATAGGCGAAGTTTGTACCCCTGGTAAAATCCCGCAGTAACCAATCCTTCCCTTCTCCAGGGCTGCCCAGCGAATCTTTGCTCGTTCCCTCTCAGAAAGCCGCAGCATGCCCTGTATGGCTGCCAGCTCCCTGCCCAGCAGGTAAGTATCAGAGCCGTGTGGGAGCTGCCTGGCTTCAGCACAGCCGGCTGCCTGTGGAGAAGGTGAGCGCATGCGTGTCCTGGGCCTTAGGGACCTCAACAAGAGCCACAAGTCGCCGAGCACTTTGTGAGCAGTTTCAGGTTCACGTGATCGGATTCCACAACACCCACAGACTCACTGGAAAAGAACTGCAGATGTAAAATATTATTGTGTGTGGGCCTGATTACTGCAGAAAAGGAGTCACTGCAGTTGAGGTGTAAACTAACTCTGTGCGAATATTTAATTTCCAAAAAGGAAAATCAAAGCAATATAGGATTTCTTTCTAAATTTAAAGCAAGGATCCATGCAAGAGGTTTACCTTGTTTTGTTACTGATTTGCGTTCCAGTCGTGCAGAACATTTTAGAATGATAAAGTGCAAAAGAGACTCTGCACCATACTCACGTGGCCATCCTGAGGCAAGTTCACATCACCTCACTCCAGATACAGAGGGACATACTTCTTCCATAGAGGCACTTGTGCAGATTAGCACAATCCACTCCCCCAAAAGGACCCAAAGCTACACAGATAGTACAAGATTTCCGAGTGCTGAGGGGCGAAACAGCCAATGCAGAAGATCTGTTCCAGGCCCCACATAGCCCCAAGACCTTACAGGTTTTTCTTCTAAACCCAGCCCCTCCAAATTTGGCCTGTTCATCACCAAGAAAATAGATCTGTTCCAAATAACTCTGCCACCACTACATAGCAAGCTTTAGTTTCTGTAGCTCTGTGGACACTGAAACACAAAGAAAACGTAAAATATTAAGTTTCTTGACAAGAGGAGGAAAACATTAAACGTAATATGGGTGCACAACTCATCTCTTCCCAACTGCTCGGTATAGTGAGCTCACCACCACGAGGAATTCCTTCAGAAGTGAAAACTATTTCCAAGTACTATTTTTGACCCATTCAGTGACTCCAACACAGACACGGGGCTGTTTACATGTTTCTTTTAAAAAAACTACAAAACTGGAAAGGTCTGTAGCTTCAAATATTGAATTTGCCATTGCTAAATTTAAACCCGTTGGCCTTGTTACAGATTATGACATAAACCCAACTGCTTATCCCCCTGCATGATAAGTCACTTTTGACCTAACTAGGCTTAAAGCACATTTCTTGGCCCCTCTTTCTGCTGCCAGCCTGAAAGGAACCAAATACCCAAGAAGAGAGGACTAAAGGAGATACAGGAATACTTGAGAACAGAGAACAGCAGGCTATAGATTTGCTGCTGCTTTGGACCATGTTATGGTTTCAGTTTATTCTGAGACGGGTAAATCAAGTGAGGGACATTTGGTCACAAAAGGGCACAGGCTTTAACCATGAGCCACCTTCATAATAACTGCAATGCTGCTGAGTACTGTTATAGACAGGTTTAAAGAAAGCTCCCACTTGCCAGCATGTTCTTCCCACAACTCAGAAGAGGCACTAGACAGAGAAGCAAAGGCTCACAGCACTGCAGATTTATTTACAACAGACTACAGATAGGCAGAGCACTGGGCAACAGAAAATTAAAAACAAGGATCAACTCCTTTCCACAGAATGGAAACTATCCTCTCATGAACAGGCAAGAAGATAACTGAGGGAAAACAAAGAGGAGAATTTCAGAAATTCAGGTGGTTGGGTTTTTTTTCCTCTCTACACAGCTTTGCTGGCAGCCCAAAGACAAACAGATATGATACCTCTCTACCTAGCCCTGACTCAGACATAGCAGTCCCTGTAGCTGCTTCTATATTCTCTCTTTCCCCGACTATCAAAGGAATCAGTCACAGTCAGGATCCACCCAGCACTGGTTAAGGTTTATGCGCACTCAGATGCACTAATATATTTTGACACAAACAGGTATTTTGCGGAATCATATTTTTTTCCTTTACATTCATCTATTAAACATGCCTCCTGTGGTCAGGGAATATACAACACACTTGCAACCAATGTAGCAGAGGTGGGAGCATCACTGAGCAAAGCCCATCAATTTATTTTACCTGCAGATTTATTGTAAAACTTGTGAAGCATTGAACAAATAGGTTCAGAAGATAGATGCAACATCAGGATCTCAATTTTCTTTGAGCCAGGCCAAGCCAAAACTAAAACACACACAAATCCCAAGAAAATGGTAATAAACCCACTTCTGGTGCAGTAGCTTAATTGAGCCATTGTAAAACGAAAAATTTGGGGTTCTTTTGTTTTGCTTTCACTCTCTCGTGCATTATAGATGCGTTGCAGGGAGTACAGAACTGAGTAGACTGCGGTACGCCAAGACATAATGCCAGCGGGGAGCAGAAACACCTGATCCAAGTTATCAAAGGACAAAAATCCACAATCCTCATTGTCAAAAACCAGCTGCTCCCTGAAAACAGGTACCTGTGTACTGGTGTCTGGCCAAACTATCTTGAATCACCGCTCAGGAAACCTCTAGTGCACACGCCTGGCAGTGCTGAAATGACTTGACCTCTCATGTTCACTTCTGTCCAATATTATGCAATCTTTTTGCTACTGCAGTAATGAGGGCAGCTCCCTTCCCACTTCCATCCTCAGAAAGCATGAAAGTCACATCACACTGAGGTGCCAGCTCCTTCACTGTTTCCCGCAGGACCCTAGAAAAACTGAAAGGAAAGGGAGAGAAGAACAGAACATTTTAGCAGCTGCTTTCTGGTCTGAGATTTTGTATTTGTCTATTAGCAAGGAACCATAACTTCAGCCAACATCTTCCAGTGGCTCTCCACAGCATCCCTTTCTGTTTGTTTTCCCTCGTGTACAGGAAAGGGACAAGGTTCTGTACAGAATCAGATTTTAATTTCTATTTCTCCACTTTAATTTTGTTCAGCATGATGCCAGACATGTCCCTTCCCTTTAGAGATCACAGAGGAGGCTCTCTTCTCCCAACTCAAAAGCTAATACATCTTCTTCTAGGCCTTGCTCACAAAATACTGACCCAACTCCAGAAACTCAACACAGCTTTCCATCCAGGACACTCTGGAAACAATCTAGCCAGGTTGGACAGGGCTCTGAGCAACCTGCTCTAGTTGAAGCTGTCCCTGCTCACTGCAAGGGGGTTGGACTAGATGGCTTAAAGGTCCATTCCAAACCAAACCATTCTATGATATTACAGAAATCCCCCAAAGCATTGGAAAGCAAGTATTAGAGGAGTAATTTCACCCAACATCCCAGAGAAAAGGGCCTCCCAGTGGTAACTGGACTTGACTTGGCAATTTTTGATCCTTTGGCCAGGCAAGGGAAATGACAGGATGCAGGGAAATATGTTTTATCCTCCCTCTCTTTTTTTATCATCTCAGCAGAAAGCCAGTACAGCTTAGTACGTTTTCACAGCAGAAATGAGCAAAACAGCAAAGGGAAGCGGTACCAAGGTACTCACTGTGGATGGAGCTTGTACAAAGTCCCATCTACTCCAACAGTGATTTGCAAGTGCTCCACACCTCGGTTTTCTCTCTTCTTCTCTACAATAGCCGCCAGTCCTGCCCCACAGAGCTGGGCTGCTCTTTTTGAAACAGCTCCGCACACCTCTTTCACAATGATGCTGTCATCACACGTGCTGTCGAGGCCGAGCTGCTGCAGAATTCGCCGGACTTGGAGAAGGGCAAGCCGGTCACTGCACAGAGGGAAGCACATGCAGCAGGCAAGGCATTAGGGGAAGCTTTGGCAGGCATGCGAATGAAAGCCTTACAAGCTGAGACTCCGCCGTGCCTCAAAGGAAATGGGGCCCCTTCTCCTACTCCAACACCCTCCAATTGTTTTAAGGCAGATTCCAGCCTGAATTCAGATGGAAAACTTGCTCCTGGTACACCTGCTGCTACGTTAGACCGTATTTCCAGAAGGTACCAACAGTAGTTATTCACTTAACTCCCAAAGTCATGAGGGAGCTGAGACACATCAGTTACCCGACAGTTATTTTTTATCTCAAGGCTGAGACACTACCTTCCGAGGTTTTCAAGAATAGAACGGGTTTCAAATAGCCTGGAAGGCCATTGCAATCATGCACAGATATGTAGGTAAGCACATATTCACAGGATATTCATATATCACTGACTTGTTATTTTTTAAGTAAGTACTATTTTAAGTGCTACAAGAAACACTCCAAGTGTAATCATGCTTGATGTTAAAGCATCCAAGATAATACAGCTGTGTGGACAGGAAATCGTAATTCATGTAATTACAGAATAATTCTGGAACTCCTCCAGTTCCTTGCTTTTGGCTTTTATTCTGGAGATTGGGGCTGGAGGGGAAGGTGCACAAAGGAGAAAACCATAATTGACTTTTTGAGGGAAAGGGCTCCACACACTTGCAGATTATTTTTGCGTGGTCCCAGAAGACCTCAAGAATTTAAACCACATAAATCTACCAACCTTACCTCTCTATCTGAGACAGAAATTTTGTTTCAAATATGCCTCTTTTCCTGAGTGATTCCGAAATCTGTCCCCTGAACAGCAGTCCTTGTTTGGTTAAGTCGATCAAAATTTGCCTCACTATTTCACCTAGGTACATTCCACTGGTCATTTTTTCATACCTGTTATGTGATAAAAGAAAAAGACAATGCTTTTAAAGAGATGACATGTTAGCTCTGTTTAACATGAGTGGTATGTACACGCCCTATCAGATCTCAAAGAAGCAGTAAAAGCTTCAGAGCAATAGTCATTGAACCCCATCTTTCAACCATCAGAAATCTCTTGCAGTGACTTGAAGTGCAAACATTAATTACAACATATTTACCTATGTGAAAAGGTAACAGAAAAAAAATCATTGTGATGTTAAACAGATGTTAACATAGCGTTAAAGCCAGAGTCCCTGTTCTCTGCACACATTCACCAGTGAGTCATATGTAATCATTGCTGCCTTTACCAAATGCAGAACGGTCAAGTTCAGTTCAGCCTCCTGCACAAGTTGTATTCTACCTTTGAAAAAAACATTCAAGAGGAGGAACGCAGCAAAGCCTACATTTTGCAGGGAAATCTTAAGAGCTGCACTGTTTGGTACCTGCCCTAAGGTGGAAATAGGGCTGTAGCAACAGGAACAATGAACGTCTTTGGGTTTTTTCTGTATATCTGCATTACTTACCATTCAACGAATGATATGTAATATTGAAACCTCCTTTCTGATTACTCATTCATTAAGCACATTTTAAAAGCGGCCAGCATATCTTGAAGACTAGCTTCACCAGGCTCTTAGCATCAGGACCATCACATTTACCTCTGTTTCCCTGGGTTTAGTGAGCCTTCATCTACTTCTTTATCATATTTTGTTCTGATGTTGTCAATGCAGCCGTTGTCACCAAATCCTCCCCATTCTGTATTAATGCACATTTTTCCTTCATTTCCTTCCACTATTTCTATGTTTTTCATGTCCTCCATGTAGCACACGTTGCTGCCTGTTCCTAGGAGGAAAGGAATGACAAGGCTTCAGCCAGAGAAGTGTGGTAGCAGTTGAAAACGTGGAGGATGATTGTAGCAATCATTGTAAAAGCTCTTTTCTCCATATCCCAAATTTCAAAGATTTCTCCACATCCTATAGAAGCAAGTGCTAAGCAGTAATGCTAAGAGCGCTGTAATTTATCACAACAGAATGTTGCCAAGTTAAACGGGTCCTGTGCAGAAAATTCCCAGTGTAGAGGAACGAAGACTCTCTGTCCCAGGCCAGAAATGGCTTTGGCAGTCGTTGGCAAGCACTGATCAGTCACTGCTGCCAGTCTGGTTGTAACACACCACAAATCATCTTGCATGACAGCGTGCTCCCAAAACCAAACACGGCCAAGAGCCAAGCAGCTACCGAGTCTGAAATGATTTGGTGAGCAGGGCCTCATCACTTGCAACATGCGTTACATTAACTAATACAAGGAGCAACTCTCCAAACAAAATGAGGTAGGATGCATTTAGCTAGCTCAAAGAGTCTACCTTCCAACTGGGGCTTCAGATGTTACATGCTTACATGTATTTCTGGTTGAAAACCCGGGGGGATCTACTGAGGGAATCATCTAGAAAGCCCCAAAAAAATTCATCCAGATTTTAAAAAATATTTTTGTGTTCCAATGTCTATGACCTGCCTACACAGTATACGCTTGTCAAAACAAGGATTCATGCTGTATCTGCTGTTCTCATATTCTTTTACCATGCAGACACCAGTCAGGCACCATCAGAAATACGATCAAAAGTCCAACAGATTCAGGATCCTGTCTGCTACAGGTGTTATTATGTTCTCTGTTGAATACCATACAAATCTGCCAAGAACCCCAAGTGACTAGTAACACTACGCATTAAAATCAAGGAAAAGATGATGTGTTACAGATTCCAAAATAGGGCGTGAGGCCCAGCACCAGCATACATGCTTTCTTCTTACAGTGGGCACTTCAGTATCACTGTACCTGCGATAAGGCCAATCTCACAGTTCGGATCCTCATATCCGCACGTCATCATTGTCCCAACAGTGTCATTCACCACTGCTACAATGTCCAAGTCAAACTCCTAAAACACAAGTCACAATCAGTAGTGGGGTCCCACAGGAAGAGGAAGGGTGCATTAAATACACCAAAAGAGCAGAAAAGAATCACTCACATTTCTTCTCCTGATGGCCTCTCTCAGCATATCAACAACATCTTCCCCCTCACAGTCTGTTGCCTTGAAACCTTTTGTCCATCCCACAAGCGTTCCCTGAAAGAGGAAGAAAATCACAAGTGAAGACAGAGGGAAGACTGTACATTCCAAGTATCAGACCTTTTCTGGTCTCCAACCTGCACCCTGACCCCCTTTTTTTACAAAATAGTGTATTTCCCCGGGCAGAGTTGCTGTGAGTGTCTAGTGCGGAGCGCACGCATGCACATCTTTGTTACTCGGCTGCTGACGGTAGTGACTCCAGTTTACTCAGCTATTTATCAAGACACTGCCAACTCAGTGCCTTCTAACACTTTTATTTGAAAAACCTTCTTGTCTCACCTTCTGTGCACATAGCCATTGCAATAACTGTGGATGGGGGAAAGACTGTAAAAAATACTTCTGCTGTAAATAATTAAACACCCAACAATCATTAATGAACATCTATTGTTAATTTTTGGCTCATGAAGGCAATACGAATTTGTTTCTTTCCAGACAGCGACCTGGCCTGTCAGAAGCAGATTTTTCAGATTACATGAAGTAATTAGCCTTCCACTTGGTAACTGTCATGCAGAAGTTACACAGTCAGAGTTGTGTGGTACAGTCAGGAAAACACCCTGGGGTTGTAGCAAGGAGGAGGCATCTGTTATCTCTTGCCATTGAAGAGTTAAGGCAGCATCAGAGATTCCAGGGCTATTTAAAATATGTAGTCATTTTGTTATCATAAGGTCCTAATTTTTAAAGAATAAAAGCAAGTAACATCCATCTCTTATCAGATACAAGAGGTGAAAGTTCTACCTCCCATATGCATATAGGGTGATACGTTTTTCATTAAACACAACTAATTTGCATAGTAAAGTAATAAAATACCCACAAAAGACGTGAAATATTCTCTCCAAAGATTAATTTGCGCACACACATCTCTTTTCAACCTTGAAAAGTCCTACTTGGAAAACATTTAGAGGAATAGCTTTTTGCTGGCAATCTCCAAACCAACAAATATTCCTCACTCAGAATGATGTCATTTACCAAGTAGATGCACAGCTGCCATTTGACCCATTCTGGGCTGCAGTTCCTACCTTGTCAATACTGGCTTGCCTGCACGGGAAGGAGAAGGTGAAGCCCAGAGGCAGTCGAGCGCCTTTAATCCCCATATACTCCAGAAAGTCTGCTATGCACTGGACAATATGGTCAAAGAGCTGGAAGGAAGGAAAAAGCATATAAATCTCACAGTAATCCCATGCAATGGGCCTTGACTGGATCAATTAAGCATTCCTTAGAGGTTACCTCTTCCCCCGTCCCTTGCATGATCTCCAAAGGAATGGCAAAGATTTTGTTATACATTTGCACCGATCTTCTTCTCCCGCTTTTGATTTTGACCAACAGAACCCTGAAATTTGTCCCACCAAGATCAAGGGCAAGGAACTTTCCTTTCTCTGAAACAGAAAAAAGATATTTCGTTTTGGTGCTTCTTGTAGCACATTTGCCAGTTAGAATGGCATACTCTGCCACACATCCCCAAGAAACTCAATCTGTGCCAGTGACAGCACACTGCTCCCTGTGGCATTTGTCCCATCAGTCTGCTGGTGTGGGGCTGAACGCCCAGCCACATAACATCACAGGAAGCACTGGTTTGCCAACAGAAATCACCCCAGCTTTTGCCAGAAAAATTGTTTTCCAGGGGGAACTTGCCAAACAAGCAACTTTCTTGAACCAATTCCAAGTGATCGGGAAATGACTTCACCTGTTCCATCTGGTGTCCCACAGACATATGTGGGTAACATCTTCACTGAGGCACTGGCTTGTGTCTCTCGCTTCAGCCCATATTCCAGCTCAGTCCTCATTTTGTTCTTGACTTCTCTGAGGGTCTCCAGGGACAGCAGAAAGGGTGCGAGAGTGGCATCAATTTGCTTGCGCTGAGCGGCCAGCCTGTATGCCACCGCCGTGACCATGGCAGCCCCCTTCCCACTGCCACTCACAGAGAGGAGGAACCGAACATCACAGTTTGGGACCAGCCTTCTCACCACTTTGTGCAGACGTTTGGCATACCTACATGAACAAAAGGTTTCTTTAGACTCTCCTAGGCATTTCATGCATGGCTTACTTCACAGGCACTTCCAACATATGCACACATTCAACAAAACAAGTGCTGAAGCACAGTCAAGAGGAGCACAAGGTCAGAAACTGGTCTAGGAGATGGGTACAATGATCCTGATTTCTGGCCATTCTGCAGAACCTGTACACTTACAGGAAAGTGAGGATACCTTTAACCAAGTGCCAGTGCCAAGGGGTGGGGGGTTGGGGAGGAACAGAGTAAAGAAATAAAAGAAAGAAAATACAAAAGCCCACAGTGAACTGCAAGTACCCTGGAGGCCCAGGAATCACTTGAGGAATCAATTGCTCTTCCCCAGGCCCCATTATTCCATGTGTTATGTTGTCCCATCCAGCTTTCCAATAACAAGTAGGTCTGATCCTCCACTCTCCACTAGACCTCACCCCACCTCTGGAGCAAAACCAGCCGTTCTCTGACAAGTCACACATATATGCAGATGGAGACACTCTGAAACACTAACATGTGGCCGGCAATTACCAAATCATAGAATCATAGAATGGTTTGGGTTGAAAGAGACCTCAAAGATCATCTAGTTCCAACCCCTGTGCTGTGGCAGGGACACCTCCCACTAGACCAGGTTGCTCAAGGCCCCATCCAACCCGGCCTTGAACAACTCCAGGGATGGAGCATCCACAACTGCCCTGGGCGACCTGTTCCAGTGTCTCACCACCCTCAGGGTAAAGAATTTCCTTCCAATTTCCAACCTAAATCTCCCCTCTTCCAGTTAAAGCCATTACCCCTTGTACTGTCACTACAGGCCGGCCTTTGTGAAAAGTCCCTCTCCAGCCTTCTTGTAGGCCTCCTTCAGATACTGAAAGGCTGCAATAAGGTCTCCCTGGAGCCTTCTCTTCTCCAGGCTGAAGAAGCCCAATTCTCTCAGCCTGGCCTCATAGGAGAGGTGTTCCAGCCCTCTAATCATCCTTGCGGCCCTCCTCTGGACCCTCTCCAACAGGTCTATGTCATTCTTGTGCTGGGGGCTCCAGAGCTGGACACACTACTCTACGTGGGGTCTAACAAGAGCTGAGTGGAGGGGCAGAATCACCTCTCTCGACCTACTGGCCACATTTTTTTTAATGCAGCCCAGGACACAGTTGGCTTTCTGGGCTGCACTGTCACATTGCTGGCTCATGTTGAGCTTTTCACCAACCAGCACCCCCAAGTCATTCTCCTCAGGGCTGCTCTCTATCCACTCCTTGCCCAACCTGTATTTG